>WSXT02157318.1:0-22338 GCA_011762715.2 Neuroterus valhalla | reverse complement strand
TATTACAGATTACGTAGTTCTGATTAAAACCGCCCCCCCCCACTCCTTCCGTGGATGACCGCAGTATTTTTCAGAACCCCTCCCCCCATAATCGGCTGCGTAGTTTATGGACGACCTCTAAGGTGATCGCGATTGGTATGCTATTCCTGCGAAACATTTACGGTAAACACTATTAGACGAAGAAAGTAATGGGTGGCTTCTCAAAAACTGTGGTGTAGAAGAAACATTGTTTGACAAGAGGAAATTAATTTTTTTTGGATGGTTTGGTAATCTTAAGTGAATGAATGAAGAAAATTCAACAAAATAAGTCTTATTAGAGCAGGATAATGAAAGAGAACAAAAAGTTGGGCATTTTACTAATCATGATAATTCGACTTTCCCTCTTTATCCTAGTCTCTCGTCACAGTCCATTTAGTCCAGGCGTCTAGTACTTTTGCTCCCGAAAAATTCCTTTTTCCATTTTTTTTTGAGAACGCTTTATCAAGAGGTCCTCTGTGACATATCAAAAAAGTGTCCTCGATTAGGAGAGGAGAACCGGTTTTTTTTTCGGGAACATTTCCAAATTTTTCGTTTGCGTGTACGAGTAATTCTCATTGCTTCGTAGAGCAAAATGTCCAACACGTAAAAGAGAGGAAACTAAAGTATAAGGAAATATCTTTACCTTTCTTCCTAATTAATTTACAAATATGCGTTCCACAGGTGAGTTGAAGAAGACTCAATTTCTTTGATTCCCAAAAAAGAATAATGTTCTAACTATAGTATGTTATTATTATGAGTTATGACCCCTCGAAGTTGACTGATGATGCTCGCAGATGAAATAGAGTTGACAAATATCTGTGTATATTTAAAAAAAAGTCTTCTAGCCCTATTAATTCAGAAATTGTGAGGTTTCAAAAATTCCGTTTTTTTGGTCATTTTTTACCAAAAACGGAGAGGAATAATAAAATTAGAGTCAATTTAAACCAAGTTGAAAAAAGTGTCCTAGCCCTAATAGGTCACGAGATATAACCTTGCAAAGTGCACTTTTTCTGCACAGAGGCACCTGAGTGTACCTCCGAGTAGAAGTACGGCCACATTCCGAAGTTTATGTCCCAAATAAGTGCGTAGAATTTATCCCAGATGCATAATACGTTTTTTTCCGTTAATAAACAAATAATTGTTCATTACAAAATCTTGCTGTCACCACTTTTGATTACTTTTTGGCATTTTTTCGTTCTTTTGCAGCAAAAAAGTAACTGTGATTGATTGGGGATGTGTAAAAATATCTTCTTATAACTTCTTCCAAGTATTTTTTCAGTACTTTTGTGCCAAGAAAGTAATCATAATTGTCTGTAAATGTGATACATATCTTTTAATTATTGAACAAATAATTTTAATAATAATTGTTCATAAGAATATCTTGTGTTGAACGTTTTTGAGTAGTATTTGCGTATTATGCACAAAAGTACTAAAAAAATACTCGGAAGCGGTTATAAAAAGTTTTTGTTATGAACAATTATTCAAAAATGAATAAAAACAATTTATTACTCATTTTGCACCGATCACAATTACTTTTTTTGACACAGAAGTAAAAAAAATGGCCAAAGTAATGAAAAGTGTTGACTGCAAGATTTTGTTGTGAAAAATTATTTTGTTATTGACGGCAAAAGACGTATCATGCATCTGGAATAAATTTTACGCACCTACTTGGGACAAAAATTTTGAAATGTGGCCGTACTTCCACTTTACGATACACTCAGGTACCTCTATGCAGAAAAAGTGCACTTTGCTAGGTCATATCTCGTGCCCTATTAGAGCTAAGACACTTTTTTTATTAACTTACGCCAAATCGACTCCACTTTTATTTATTTCCCATGATTTTTGTTGCGAGACTCGCAGTAAACGGGATATTCTTCAGAAACAAGTTTTGGTAAAAAATGCGAAAAAAAGGGGATTTTTGAAACCTTGCAATTCCTAAACTAATACGATTAAAAGACTTTTTTTTGGATATACGCAGATTCTTGTTCACTCTATTTCATTTACTAGCAGAATCGACGTAAGCCTTACTTGGAACGAATAATTTGTAAAAAATTACACCTTTTTTTTGCCCCTAAAAATAGGCAAAAACAGTCAACTTCGAGGGATCATAACTCTTGACCTATTATAGTTAGAACTTTTTTTTTTGGAATCAAAGGAAATTGAGTCTTCCTTCATTCATCTGTAGATTTTTTATCTGTAAAGTAATTAGGAAGGAAGGCATAGAGTCATTTTTGAGACTTAGCGATTTTTCGTTTAAAATCCAGAAAATCGGGCAATTTTCAATGTACCATAATTCAGAACCTATTGAAGATAGCGGATTCTTTTTGGTTGCACGAAATTTTCTTATAATTTATTTTTCTTTCGTTTACCTGGTGGATATTTTGCTCCACGATACAATGGGAATCACCCGTGTACGCAAACGCAAAATTTGGAAATTTTTCCACAAAAAAACCAGGTTCTCTCTCCTAATCGAGGACGGTTTTTAAATATATCAAAGAAGACTCCTGAATGAAGCGTTCTCGGAAAAAAAATTGGAAAGTGGAATTTTTTGGGAATTTTACTCATTTTTCCGTCGCAATGCCTGAACTAATTTTACTATTCCCTTCTGCTCTTCATCCAAATCCTACTCTTTATTTTGTACCTGTATTTTTCTTCCCGTTAACAAATATCCCGTGAATTTGTTGTTGAACTCATTCGGTAGGTTTATGACTGACATTTTCGTTTGCCCAAATTTCCATTCTGTTAGCGACATACATGCGCTCGGTACCTGTAACCTTTCTCCTGTTTAGACCATTAATAATTCAATTTTCTTTATTTTTATCAAGTAGCTTAGGATATGGAACAAAAGGAAATCGGATTATTCACACGTCTAGGGAGGTCGCTGGAACGTCACCTAAGGTTACGGTCGATCCGGCACATATGGAAACAGTTTAACGATCGGTTCCGGAATTTGCAGGGATAGTAGTGTACGAGCATCCGCCTAGATGCCAGTATTATTTACGTCTGCGAAACGAGTTCAGTGGACACAAGATTTTGGAATGAAAAATCCCTAGCAATGGCGGAATGGCAATATACACAGATACATTTAATTTATAGTGGCAGTTCTGTCGGGCAGAATTTTATCCAGAACGAAACCTCAACTTCCTTCCTTTTTTTCTTTCCTGCGGAAGCGTAATTGTGTGCAATACAACGAAGCACTCCCTAATGTACGGGATGTCTGCTCCTTGATTAACGGCGTCGGAAGAAATAAAGCAGAAAAATTCTCGAAAAATTTTTAAACTTGATTAATCAAGCGTTGACTTCTCTGAAGCGTCAGATGGGACTCGATAACAAAATTGACAGAAATCGCTGAGAAGAATAAAATAGTTGTGATGGATCACAAGAGTAATTCGTTTCTTTTCGGGTTAGTAATAGGCCTTTCAATTGAAATTGAAAATATGCTGCTCCTGCGATGATTGTCCGGTTTCGAGCTTGGTTTCAACGGCCTTGGGACAGTCTTCGCAAGAACTCGAACTCGTTAGTATGAAAAACTATCAGTTTTTCATGAAATATTCTTCAATGGGAATTGTATTAACGTACCATATTAGATTGGAGAATTTATCAATTTTTGAATTGTTCCATAATAAATACTTCTAATGAGAATAGGGTGTTCTTAAAACGTCGGGAATTGATCAAGAATGAATATTGTCTGGGAGAGTTGAGGTTTTAACAACATCTTGTAACATTACTGATTTGTCCCCCCTAACCGGGAATTATTTTTTGAATACGAACAGCGGCATTTATTGACCGAGCATCAAGCAAGTACATAAAAAGAATCATGAATTATACAAAATGATGATTTTCGTAGTAGCAGAGCTGTTGCATTTCAAACTTGTCTTAATGACTTAAAAAATCATTTAGAGTCTCGTTTGATTTGCCTTTTCTGTGTCATGGATGATAGCCAATATAATTAATTGACTCAAATACTAATTAGACATTAAAAATAGCCCTAACCATTTCACAATTCAATATTCAGAATAAACTCAATTTTTGGGAATAAAAGATTGTGGATTCACTCAAGGGAGAGATGATTACGCACTATAAAATTTTTATCTTTAAGAAAGCAATTTATGCAAGCTGAAATTTCATCACACAATGAGGTCTGCATCATGAGTTAAAGTGCAAAGTCGTTACGATTGAGAAATTCAAGCTGAGTTTAATTTTGGTAATCAAATTATCCCAAACAATCTCTCAAAACTTTGCTCGCACAACGAGGTCTCTATCTTGCAATAAAGTGCAAAATCGTCACGATCAACAAAATTCTAAATGATTCAAAAAAAAGGTATTGAAAATAATTAAGTTCAAATGTGAATTTAAGTAATGTAACGAATCCAGTGGCTCACAATACTCTCCCACGCCGCAGCGTTACTTGACCGGTGACGCCCGATCACCAAACGAATCGTGTCTCGAAACTCCCTTGCTGTCGGAGAACGTCCTTATCGGAGGAACCTCCAGCAAGGAGTGACCGTAAACCCTGGTACCGGGATCAATATATTACCTGCATTGGTCCCGCGCTTTTCCAGGTATTCCCGCCTATGCGCGCGCATTTATTGGTCCCAGAATTTCTAGAACGATCTCTCCACTTCCTTCAATTTTGGAGTTTACAATTTCTCATATGAGTTACGGGCGTACCTATTTAAATTTTCGCCCGTGCTTTTATGCTAAGAGAATACGATCCACAATTATTATTAGAAAAATTATATTAATATGAGGGTAGACTGGACCGTCTCAATCTCTTGTTGTAACTTCAGACATCAAAAGAAATGCTACTGAAACAAACCGCAGTAGCGACAGCATTTTTCAAATCGACATTAACGAATTCATGTTTCTATATTCATTTCCATACCGTAATGGATGTTCAGGAAAAGGAAAAAAATCTGAATTACTCCCCTTTGACAAAAAATATCCCCAGATTAAGAAAGATTAGAATACATTTTATACCGACAATTTTCTTTCTTCTCTCAGGTAAATCTATGTTCCAACAAGAATTTTGAAGTATAGCACATACGACTCTAAAGTTTTAAACTGGCAACCTCAAAGACCGAAAACGATCAAATTCAATTTCCGGTAAAATTTCCATTTGAAGAAAGTAATCATTAAGAACTGTGTATTCTGAAATTATGTTTATCTGATCAACGACAGTTAGCAGAAAAATCATGCATTCAGAAATTTGGGATATCTCTAATTAAGGTTCTCGGGATGGAGAAACTCGAACCCGAATATTTTTGGATTGAAGCTTTCAAAGCTTACCAATTTCAAGATGTTACTCAATAAAATTTAATAATTAAACGAACTTACCTCAGTGAAGTCCAATTATAATTGTACGTAGCGCCTCCTCTGAAAGAGCACTAATGGTAGTCCATAGTCCCAGTGACCAGTCTTTTTAATGCTGAGAGTATCATCAGATAATGAGGGATCCCAAAGGTTAGAGTGAACTTTCAGAGGAGGCGCTACGCATATTCAAAATAGAACTTCACTTAGGAAACCTCCATTAACTATTAAATTATTACTTCGCGCCTTCTCCTCCAGATCACTAATGGTAGATGTTTAAAGTTGTAATGAACAAGTTAGTATTGAACTGTAATTTATGATTGTTTGTTTTCTTCGGGAAGGTTGATGTTTTCACGATGATTTTCAGCTGTATACATCACCGCGTGTCGAATAAAGTATGATGAGAATGTTCAAGAAACTAGACCCCTTTTTGTTAGGAAAGTTTTGATCCACCGACTCAGGAACTGCATCATGAGATTTCTTCCACGAAATAGAGGAGTCGGATCATTTGTTTCGAAGCTGGTCTATTCGTTCTAGATAAACTTCAAGAGTTCTGGCTACATTAATTGTGGGATCTTCTGGACAAAAAGGTAAGATAAAATTTGGCTGCAAGTTTCTAGGTGGAGATGTCTTCAAGCAAGCAGGAATTGTGATCCACTCATCTTCACCACGTTCCGAATTTTTATCGCTGTAAGAGTCTGCATTCGTTGACGAGTTCTGAGAGCTAAACGTGTAGCGAGTTTTTTCATGTGTTTGGCAGCGACGCAGTTTCTTGGGTCTTCTTCGCCTGTTTCAAATCTTTTGGACACTGGTTCAGTAATCTTGCAGATTTGAGCATTTGTCCGAGATCTGTGTTGGATGAGAATCCATCAGCTTTAGTTGTGTTCATAGTTTCTTTATTCGAATGATTTGAATTTGAAATAATAAGTAAACGTCCTGTCAGTGTTACACCTCGTTTAAGGTTCACCATCGAGCTAGGCGTATCGCTCAGGGTTGCAATAAAGAGTATTCTATACATCCCTTCTTCTGATGTTTCCCTATTATTTTGATGTCTCTTCTCAATGGCGGTTCCAAAAAAGGAGCTTTCATCTTTGCTTTGAGCTTTGGTCGCACCAGCAAATCACAATTCCATGGGAAGTGCGCTCTTTTTGAACAATTCTTCAATTCCATCTTCAAATTTTAGTAATTATATTCAACAAAATTTGTGGTATTCTTCCAAATGATTCTGTAGTTTTGTATCTCATTCGACTTTGATTACATCATTCACGACCGTGATTGGTAAAGCTGCTTCCAAGTTTGAATTGCTGTGATTACGTCTCCATATGGTTCCTTACATATCTCTTGGATGCTCCATATTTATCTATCTTGAGTACCCTTGTTCTTTCTTCTTGCTGGCTGTCACGGGGGATGCTTTATGTTATTTGACAAGATCCTCCTTAATTTGAAATTTTCAGTACCGCAATCTGTTGATGCCCTATTCAAGATGCTTATATGTACTCTTCTGATTCTTCTTGCACAATTTTCACTTTTTGTCTTCTCGATGATAACAAAGATATCCATTCAGCTCCGCACGATGTATTATTTCCACCTCTGGCTCCTTCAGATCTTTCGCATTACCTTCTACCCCCTTCATCCTTCCCATTAAAGACCAACCCAGCTAATACTATCCTGATGTAAAATGATTCTTTTTTCAGGATCAGAAGTATACTCAATATCCTATAAAGTATTTATTACGTCCCAACTGTCACCGTGGACTAAAGCGTACAATTCAACAGAAAATAGCCGTCTGATCCACAGTTTGATCTTCTCCTCTATTCCTGTTATCGAACAGCCATTTCCCTCTGTTTCTGGTACACGTGAAACATCAAAACTCCTGACGCATCTTGAATCTCGCAAATTCCTTCTTTTTAGGATTATTTATACCTTTAGGATCCTAGAGAGCCTGGTGTTATTTATTGCCTCAAGCCTTTCTAAGAAAATATCTCATTTCAAGGACTTTGACAAATCATTACAATGGTACATTATCGTTTGAATTAATGATTCCGCAAAGTATTCACATAGTTAACAACCTATTGCATCATTTCATACGTAAGTTTGAAATCATTTCCGAAATTAGCAGCCTGATCGTAGTTTGGTGGTGTTTTCATTTGTAATTACAATCTGAATAGATATTCATCTAAAGAGAAATACGAAAATCATTTGAACTGAGCATCAACTAATAGTATAGGAACATTCATAATTAGAAAACCCACAAAATCAAATATCCTTATCTCTGTGATTTAATAAAATGTAGACACAAGATATTGATAATAGTAAGTTGATCGTTGAGAATGATATAATCATATCCTAGTTGAGTTTGCTGGCTTTTTTAAGTTCAAGAGCTTGTCACACTTGGATACATGTACGCTTCATAGTTCTGGTTGTGAACAGTAGTTATAGCTTCACTTGAATGGGAACTAACAGGGAAGCAAAGTGATTCAACTATAATAATCCTAATCAATAGCTTTGAATCAGGTCGCTTGAAACACGGAGTCGAATCAGCCATGGCAGGAACGTATATATATAATTGAGCCAGCTTGCAATCTCATTTGTGTCACAAACTTTAGAGGACGCTTGTTTAACTCTCTAATGGCGTGATTGAACAAGAAACTATTAGGAGACACAGTGCACGTTTGGTGAAAAGTTTTTGTTGGATAATGGTCGAAATTGAGGTTATTGGGTGAAGAAAGTGTGTTGACGGGGTTAGCGAGTTAGCAGGTAAGTGGTGTGCCAAATAGGGATCCCGGAGTCGATTCCGATTCCTCGGAAGAATCGATCCCTTCGACGACGATTCTCTCTTTTCTAGGTTCCACATTAACCCTTCGACGTACAACTGAGACGATATCGTCCATCGCAGAATTGTCACATTTAGTATCACCTGAAAGGAGTAGTAAGCGCGGCCTCAAAACCCCCCCCCCCCCCTAAAAAAACTTAAGGTTAACAGGTGTATACTGCACGTACGCGCGGCGGCGCGATTTGTAACTGCGCTGAGTAACGTTTGATCTACGTTTGCTTGTGGACGGATTCGTCCTAGTTGACTGTCGGCGTGAGGTTTTATGCCCAATGAGGTTAGTAAAATATGTATGCTTTTTTGGCAAAGTGCATTTTTTTTACCCTTTATCCATCGAATTTAATAAATAAAAATTATTATTTCCAGAAACAACATTTTTTCAACAAAATATTAGAGAATTTTAATTTTCAACCATTTTCGTATTGAATAAATAAAACTTCAAACAATGATTTTACTCTAGATTACCTGGTAATCCATCTACTAAAATGTTGTCATTTTCAGGTGTTAAAATAAATATGGTTTTTGAATCTAGATCAAATTTAGCTGGGCGTTTTTGAAAGGTCATTTCACGAACATTAAATGCCTAAAACGTTTTTTCCTAATATGTATCACCTTGCGTCCGAGATTTTGATTTTTTAGTAAGTTGATCAAAATTACGCATGCACCATTATTTCAAATTTCGCAATTATAATATTGATGAAATCTTTCACAACAAAACCTATTGGAATGGACAGAAGAAATCAAAAACTTATTCCCTGAATTTTGTTAGAATTTTCAGATATCTTTCTTTCGAAATAAAAACTAATATTTAGACTGGATTACTGTTTATTAATTTTTATTCAAAATATTGATAATATAAGATAACACATAATTTTGAACAATATCAAATAATAATATGATATTAGTTGATATATTTCTAATTTCAAATATTCGCGGGTTATATGAAGGGGTGGGAATCAAAGAATCGAGGAATTGATTCTTACGGTAGATTCTTCGATTCCCGGAATCGACATATTTTTTTGGAATCGAAGAATCGAGAATCAGGTTTAGGGGGTTTGTGAGTGAGAGGGTGAATGGTGTGCAAAAGTGGAGAGTTGGGGTGCGGATATTTTTTACGTTTGAGACAGATTTGTGTGATCAAGATACTATAGTGAGCTTGGAGTGACGTCACAGTTCGTGGCGTCGGTACGCGGTTTAGGTGCTAGAGACGGTGAGGACAAAGGCGGGAAGATTTGACTGTGATCGATGCGTGACGTGGGGAGTGAAAACAAGGGAGAAAGGGACTCCGAAGGTGAAGTCTAACAAAAACCAAAAGGAGATGAAAAAGGGAGGAAAAGGGTAAATATGAGGGAACATTAGGAAGGGGGAAGAGAGTTGATAGGGAGTTAAGAGCGGAAAGTTGGGGATCGATCGAAAAGTTTATTGAACGCAAAAGAAGGGAAAGGAACCATAAGGAAACATAAGAAGTGGGGGCAACCCTGCAAACCTCGAAAATAATGAGGATATCACAGGAAAAACAAAGTAGTAGTAGTAAGAGGATGAATAATAGCAGAGATGAGGCTGGAGGCGCGTCAAAGGACCTTCATATAAATGAAATACGTAAAATAATGGTATAGGTAATGGAAATGCAATCAAGGAAGTTAAAGGAAGAAGATGGAGAAGGAGGCGTAAAGGTTAAGGAAACTAGAGAGGAGCATGGCAAAGAGTGAGAAAGAGGAAAGAACGAACAATATAGTGATGAAGGGTATAAGATTGTAGGGGAGAAATTTGAACTATGGTGTACATGAAGTGCCAGATAAGGTTATTGCGAAGGTACTGATAGAAGAAGTGAAGAGGATAGGAAGGGATGATGAAAGAAGGAAAAAATGGTGCTGGTGACATTCAAGAACATGGAAGGTAAGAGTAAGGTTATGGTAAAAAGAAGACAATTATATTGAAGTAAACAGAGAATAGAAGATAATTGTACACGGGAACAAAGAAATATGCAGTATAAGTAAAAGGAAAATAGCGAGAGAGGAACGGAAAGGAAACGTGGTTTAAGCAGTGGAAAATATAAATACGATAAATGTGGCAGGATTGTTAAAGGGGAAATAAGAAATAATAGAAAAAAAAAGAAAGGAAGAGAGGGGTAAATGAATAATATGTTACTGGAACGAAGCAGGATCGAAAAGAAGAGAAAGAGAATTTATGAGAAATTTGGAACAGTGGGAAGTGGTAGTGATGATGGAGATGTGGCTAGGTGAAAAATGATGGAAAAGAGTAAGAGGAAGCTCACGAAAAGGACACAGCTTCTGGCTTCTGGAAGGAGTAACGAAAGGGTGTCCTCTGAGACCACTCTTATTTAATATTTTGATCTCAGACTTGGAAGGAGCATTAGGCAGAAAAGGATGGAGAGGTGTTAAGGTGGGGGAATTCAAGAAATATACACTGGTAGATGAGAAGAAATTGACATTGAATGCAGTAAAGATGAAGATAATAAGGTTCAGAGAAGCAGGGGAAGGAAATTAAGTATGGACCATGGATGTAAGAATTAACGGGATGTAGCACAGAGTCCCATCTCAGGCGAGCGGGTTGGTTTGATAGATCGGCAGAGGTGAGGTATCCCCACTCTCTTGAAGGGGCCTTGACGACTCTGGATTGGCGCTGACTCACTCGGCTCTCTGGATACCTTGAGAGCCCTCCAAGAAAGTGGGGCGGGCATGTGTGGTGTGCGTTGTTCCCCTTACTTACGTGTTGCCAGACCCCGCAGGTTTGTGCTCCGTCCCGTTAATTTCTATGTCCATGGTATAGACTAGGAGATGGAAGAGAGTTAAGATAGGAAAAGTAGGAGAGTTTGAATATTTTGGATACACCTTGCAAGTAAATGGAGATCATTAGGCACATATCAGAGAAAGAATGAAAAAAGCGGCAGGAGTATCGAAGCAGGTGTAGGGAATAGGAAAAAGAGAATGTGGCTGCTTGATATCCTGATATGTACAGTTTTCGGATATGGACCAGAAATATGGGCATGGAAGGAAACGGAAGAGATGGAAAGGATACGGGAACGATGAATGAGATGGACTCTGGGAGTGCATTGGAGGACACCTTACAGATAGACATATAGGAGAGGAAATTGGAGTAAGATTTGGGAAAGTCGAAGAAAAAGTAGAGGAAAGTCATTTAATAGGAAGATGGGTAAGATAACGGAATCAAAATACAATAAATGGTATAAGATTATGAAAGAGGGTGCACTGAGGAAGTATTTGGAAAAGGGGTCTGGAGAAAAGAGATTGACAAGAAAAGCAAGATTTAGATTCTCCGTACGCTAATAACGCTTAAACGCTCTATCACTCGTCGTTCACTCGCTCACTCGCTCGTCGTCTTCCAGTCACCCCATTACGTCACGTTGCGTTATGACAAGAATTTTTCTATGTATCCATGAATACATTAGGAAGTAAGATAGGTTTAGATTTAGAGAAAGAAAAAGAAACATGAGTTGAAGGGAGGAAGGTAAATGGAACTTCCATGGAAGCATAAGGATGAATCACTAGTTACACAGTGGAGTTCAATAAAATTTTGGTAAAATAAGATGCAGCCGCATTTCAACTTTGTGTGAATTCCGAATGCGTAGAAAAGAAAGTTTTAACCCAAATGATAGATTTTCATCTAATTTGTAATCAGAACTTCCAGGAAAAATACACTAATCTGCAAGCTCTTTCACAAATTTATATTAAAGTCGTGATATTTCATGAATTTCCTTTATCTCTTGTCAGAACGCGGTTCCATGATCTCTTAATTAGAACGCCAAACGATCCTATCAAATAATTATTACAATTCAATCCATTTCCGTTAAATACCATTCCTGCGAATTCTGATACCGGTTTATAGAGCTGCGAACATATACGAGACCCCTTGTCATTCTTACAATGGAATTAACTGATGCGCGATCCGTAACAATTGCTTCTGTTCCGATGCCGTTATCGTCATTGTTATTTTGAACACGAAAATCGTTATATTCGATGCTCGTGAAATCCTCAATAAACTCGAAACTCTACAAACTTCCGTGCCGGTTCACAGTCGCATACACATGTTCAATACATGACTCTCGTAGCAGACGTTATCTAAACTCCCGCCCGCTGAATTTATATAACGCTTGGGGTATCCTTTATATAAGTCTAGACTTGGAATTAAATTTAATGCACTAACGGACGAGCCTCGAGGGGTAAATTTGTTAAATTGGCCCGTCAGAGTGAAATACCTCCTCGACGCGTGTCCCACCAATAAAGTGTGTGATAACACCTTAGATCTACTAGGATTTCTCTCGCAATAACTGAGACACCGCTTTCAAATTTGGAAGAAATCATCATATTGCTACTGTTGCTTCTGGTCCAGCTTTCAATCTGAACCCTACAGATTTGAAATGGTCCGAGTTCGAACCTAAACCCTTGGGAAAATCTAAGAGTCCAAGTTTGGACGTGAATCCTTGAGAATTTAAAAGTTCTGGTCTCGAACCTGGACTCTTCTGGAACTTGGAAGTCTATTCCAGACCCAAAACCTTTAAGAACATTCTGAAATGATATGAAACCTGAAACGCATCAATCCCTGACTCAAATCAGATGAAAAAAATGAATAAACTCCTATACCCCCCCCCCCCTCCCTCTTATGTCAGATATCATGAAAGAAATAATAATAAATCTCCTATTATATCTCCTATATTATATGAATACATACATATGAAATTCTTATCATAACGCAACGTCACGTGACGACCAGACTGAAAGACGACGAGCAAGCGAGCGAGTGAACGACGAGTGATCCAGTGTTTGAGCGTTTTTAGCGGACGAGCGAGGGAGAAAGAGCACAGCCCCATCTCATTCTACTTAGTTCTACTTATTCTTTTTGTATAATTTTATCTACCTTATTTTCCTGTGTGAATTCTGTTTCCTTTTCCTACCACTTCTCTTCTACCTCAACCTTTCCGTTTGCAGATCATTCTTTTATTGTATCTTATTCGCTTCCCTAGGTTCCTCCGATTCCCTCATCCACTCTTTCCATTGTCCTCCCATCCCAGAATCCTTCTTTTGCCAGCTCCCTTCACCTTCCATTTCTCTCATACATCCTCCACATATGATTCCCTGACCTCAGTCCCCAATCTGAATCTTGCTATTCTTGTCCATCTCTTTCCTTCAGACCCCTTTTCCAAATACTTCCTTAGTCCTCCCTCTTTCATATTATCTCTTACCATTTATTGTACTTCGATTCCTTCATCTTTCCCCATCTTTCTATCAATTAACTTTCCTAATATTTTTCTTCGAATTATTCAAAGTTTACTCCAATTTCCTCTCCTATATGTCAATCTGTAAGGAACTACCTTCTTTCTTCTTCCCACTTCATTAACATCAATTGTCCTTCATTCCACCCCAAGAGTCCATCGCACTCATCGTTCCCGTGACCTCACATCCCTTTCGTTTCCTCCCATCCTCATATTTCTGCTCCATATCCGAAAACTGTCCATACCAGGGTATCGATGAACCAAATTCCTTTTTTCCAATTATTCTTGAGTCTTCTTTTCCCTATTCACCATACCTGCTTTATTACTCCTTCCTCTTTTTCGTTCTTCTTCTTATATGTATCTTGTGATCTCCACTTGCTTCCAAGATGTATCCCAAATATTAAAACTCTTGAACTTCTATGTTAACTCCCTTCCATCTCTCATTTCATACTTTTTTCTTTTACCCTTAATCGTCAAACCGCACTATGTTCGTCTTTCCTACATTTAGGGTCAATTCCTTCTCATTTAAGTATTTCTTCAATCCTCCAATTAGACTCGCCACTCTCTATTAATCCTCTGCCATCATTACTATATCATCTGCGTATGCCAGTGCATATTTCTTGACTTCTCCCACCTTAGCACCTCCCCATCCTTTTCTGCTTAATGCTTCTTCCAAGTCTGAGATCAAGATATTAAATAAGAGTGGGCTCAGAGGACACCCTTTCGTTACTGCTTCCAAAAGCCAGAAGCTGTGTCCTTTTCGTGAGCTTCCTCTCACTCTTTTCCATCACTTTTCATCTAGCCACATTTCCATCATCACTACCACTTCCCGCTGTTCTGAATTTCTCATAAATCCTCTATCTTTTCTTTCCGATCCTGCTTCATTCCAGTAACGTATTATCCATTCACCTCCCTCTTCCTTTCTTTTCTTCTGTTTTATACCGTCTCTCATTTCCCCCCTTTCCTTCCTCTTCTTTCCAGTCCCGCGACACATTTCTTTTATTAACTGTTCTGCCTCTTTATCCCGATCCTACCACATATCTCGTATTTTCATTTTCCCCTAGTTGAACCACGTTTTCTTTCCGTTCCTCTTTCGCTATTTTCCTTAACTTATACTGAATATTCCTTTGTTCCGTGTCGAATCTTCTTCTATTTTCTTTTCATATAATTCCCTTCTTTTCAACATGACCTTACTCTTACCTTCCCTGTTCTTCGATTTCACTAGCACCATTTTTGCATTCTTCCATCATGTCTTCCTATACTCTTTACTTCTTCTACCAGTACCATTGCATTTACCCTATCTAGCACTTCTTGCACACCTTGGTTCAAATTTTTCCCCTCCAATCTTATACCCTTCTTTACTATATTGTTCCTTCTTTCCTCTTTCTCATTCTTCACCATTCTTCTTTCTATTTTCCTCAACCTTTACTTATTCTCCTCCTCCTTCTCCATCTTCTCCCTTCAACTTTCTTGATTGCATTTTCCATTTCCATTACCTCTAACTTCATTTTATGTATTCCATTCAAATTAAGGTGTTTTGACGCGCCCCTTACCTTACCTTTGCTATCATCTATCCTCTCACTACTACTACTTTGTTTCCCGGTGTTGTCTCCATCATTTTCGGGATTCTTAGGGTTGCCCCTACTTCTTATGTTTCCTTATAGTTGTTTTCTATTCTTTCGTGTTCAATAAACTTTCCGATAGATCCCGAACTTTCCGCCCTTAAATCCCTTTCAACTCTCGTTCCCCTTTCTAAAGTTCTCTTATATTTACCCTATGCCTTCCATTTTTCGAAGATTTCACCTTCGGAGTCCTTTTCTTTCTAGCTTTCACTTCCCATGTCACCCGTCGATCACATTTAAATCTTCCCGATTTTGACCTCACCGTCTCTAGCACCTGAACCGCGTACCTACGCCACGAACAGATATGTCTCAGTCGTAAAAAATATTCACACCCCAACTCTCCACTTCTGCACACTATTCACCCTCTCACTCACAAACCCCCTGAACACACTTCCTACATCAACTTACCTCAATTCCGACCAAAACCCAACAAAACTTTTTCACAAAACGTGAACTGTGTCTTTTCACTTTCACGCGGGATAAAGGAATCTCATCCCAGGTTGATTTCATTTTCATCTCCGATTTCCGTTCCTCTACTAATTTGGTTCTCTTAATAGTTTCTTATTTCTTCACACTTTTAGAGAGTTAGGCAAACCATTCTTGTTTTTTCTCTTAGCCTATCCTACTTCCTATTATATAAATATATACATATAAAATTCTTGTCATAACGCTACGTGACGTGACGAGCTGACTGGAAGACGACGAGCAAGCGAGCGAGTGAACGACGAGTGATCGAGTGTTTGAGCGTTTTTAGCGTACGAGCGTACCACCTTTTCCCTTTGGAATCATCACCAGCTTCTGCAGCTTCCATTTCTCTGGAAAATATCCCTCAGACAAGCACTTATTCAAGACACTTAGTAGAAGCTGAGGGTTCATCTGCGCCACCAAGCGCATAACCTCGTTGGGGAACCCGTCTAATCCTGGGCTTTTTCCGGAAGCTAGTTTGCTTGTTGCGACCTTCAGCTCTTCTACAGTGAAGGGCTCACTTATCTGAATACTCCCTTCATTCGGGAAGCTCGTCCGTGGTTCTCCCACTGGAAACAGCACTTCGACAATTCTTCTTAAGCTTTGCTCGTCCTCCGGCATGCTGGTACCCTGTGACTTCCGTAGTTTGCCCATCACTATCTTGTACGGTAATCCCCATAGGTCCCTATTCACCGACTCGGTGAGCTCTTTCCAGTAATTGTTCTTGCTCATCCGGATCGCTATTTTAAAAATTCTTCTGGCTTCTTTATACGCCTTTTGTTGTTCCGCCGTATTTTGCTGGTTCGCCTTCCTGCACCGCTGGAATATCCTCCGACGTTCATTGCACTCTCTCCTAAGTTTCGCTAACTCCTCGTTCCACCAGTGCACCGCTTTCCTGTGGTACGAGGACGATCGTCGTGGCATCGAAGCATCGCACGCTTCCGTTATAGTTTTCACGAAAACTTTGTCTGCCTGCTCTGCGGTAGCACTGCCTAATTCCTCTGGGTCGATTGCCTCGATTTTCTCCTGAAATTGATCTCTGTTCATATTCCTTAGGGACCAGCCTCCTGTTGTTTGATAATTTTTCTGCTGCCTCCGCAGCCCCAGTATCTTGACTAGGATGTATTGATGGTCGCTGAGCAACTCATTGTCTAGTACCTCCCACGAAAAAATTTTCCTTTCTACTTCCGGCGATACAAAGGCCCTTCCAGTATCTGATCTGCTGTTCTAGTGCATACAGATCCTGATCTACTAGCGCGTTTGGAGCGTTTGGGGAAAAATAACAGCTAAACACTGCCAATCGTCCTATTGCTATACCAACGTAGCCATATCCAGATGCCACCTCTCTAATGCCTCCGATATCTTCGCAGATGTATACAGCTACATCGCCTCTCTTATCTTTAAACCACATCGCATTGTCAAGGTTTCGATTCTGTTCGGAAACTATGATTATGCCTGCTCCGCTTTCTCTCGCAGTCTGGATGGCAAGATCTTGTGCGCGTCCACAGCGGTTAAGATTTATCTGCAGGATGTTAATGCGCGGAAGCTTAGTCATTGCTGCTCTTGCGCTCAAGCTTTCCCCTAGCTATTTTCAGCGCGGCGCACAAAGTGTAACCTCTCTTGTGGTCGTTCGGTTTTCCTATCGACTCACAAGCTAGACACTTTTACGGATTCTTACATGTAGCAGCTATGTGCCCGGGTTCTCCGCAGCGGTAACACAGCCTCTCTGTGATATCCTTCGGACAATCATAAGCCATATGTCCAAATTCTAGACATTTGAAGCAATCGGTCACCAGCTTCCTTTCTCGGACTCTGGCGTTGACCCATCCTATTCGTATTTTCCCTGGCTTCAAGGCTTTTTCCGTAGCTATGGCTCTTGGCGATATGACTAGTGCAACTTGGGTTCCGCTCGGGCCAGCTCTAAGTGCCTTCACCCATATCTGCTCCGATGTTTAATCTCCAAGGGCTACGACGAAAGCGTCCTTCACTTTTTGTTCCATGATCGTGTCTTTCAGATCCCTTGCTTCTATCGTTACAGTCGGGACCAGTGGTCGCACAATCAGTTCCTCTCCTACTGCTGTGCAAATAGCTCGACTTACTTCATCTAGGTTCGAATCCTTGTGGAGTGCCATCAGGAGATTACCATCCCTGGTCCTACGGATATTGCCCAGCTTCGAGCCTACGTTCTCAAAACTCGCCTTTTTCTTTACCTCCTTCAGCATATCGGCATCCGACATATTGCTGCTTTTTTTAGATCTTATTAATACCGCCTCCAATCTTGGCCGCGAAAGTTTCTTTCTGGGAGGTTCACTAACTTGTGGTAGTCTCCTCGAATCGCTGCTTCTTTTTCCATTCTCGCTGCTTTGAGAAACTCTTTTTTCGATGAGTTCTTCAGTGCTTTCATCTGAAGCTCTGCGTCTTGCCAAAATGCCCACTTTTCTTATTCTTTCTTCCATAGGCGGGCTTTGAGCCTGCCTCTTCCGAACATACTTCTGAATGAGATTGGCTCCCCCCAAAATCCGCGGAGCCAGCGCCGACCGCCCGGGCTTTCACCAGACTGTCATCGACGAGAGGATTCTCGGTTTGACCGTTTCCTCCTTGGGGTAGTTCAGTTTTTGTACCATCCATCATACCATGTGTGTTGCTTTTTTATTGAGGTCTGCTCCTTCTGACTTAGGGACGTCAGGGGTGTCAAACCCTATCGGTGCATGCACTGCCCCAAACGTGAGCCGTTCCTTAGTTAACTGCACACACTACTACCAGTCCCCGCGTGTGCAGCATAAGCCTCCACACCCAGTCCCCTCCGGTGCATCACCCAGTAAGACGGCGCACCGGAGGGGACCTTCAACAAGGTCCCACGGCTCCTAGGGGAGGATGTATGTATGTGTGTATGTATGTATGTATGTATGTATGTATGTATGTATGTATGTGTATGTATGTATTTATGTATGTATGTATGTATGCATATATGGATGTATGTATGCATGCGTATGTGTATGTATGTTTGTATGTATGTGTATGTATATTCATAGAATCAAAAACAAAGCCAAATGTTTGTCTTTGAAAATTTTTGAGATAGTTTTTTACTGGCACTGAAAACAATATTTATGTAGACGCAATTATTCTTTAAGCGAATAATGTTGTTTCATATAAATTAGGAAGTGGCTAGTTGCATCATCAATCGGATTTGATCAAAAAATGTAAGAATAATGTCTGCCAGTTAATAAGAAAAGATATTTTGATGAACGGAATCTTCAAAAATCGACAACAGAAAATGTCACATCTTCATGTGGAAGAAACTAGTTAATAACGCGAAGTTTACCGAAAAATCCGGAAATCCTCACCTCTTGGGAGGACCCGGAAGAAACTATTCATTAATCCAGGAATTAGCGAAAAAACACGGAAATCCTCACCTCTTGGGAGGACCAGGAAGAAAATATTTATTCATGCAAAACCTCTCTTCCCTTCCCACCTAGAACAAAAGGAAAAAAAAACTTACGGCGAAAGTGCGAACCGACATTTCTTCATCTCCTTGCATCGTGGCCAACAACTTCGAGACGGGAGGCAGCCAGAGAAGAGAAAGGTTGACGGGAAATAAAAAAAACCCAACTTTGAATACTAGTCTGAAGGGTTCATTCAATATCCGTTGGCTTATCCTCACTCAAAGAAAATCGTGCGAGGTGATTCCTGGCAGACAACATTCGTGGGTCACAATGTATTGGTCGTTTTTCGCAGGAGGGACTTCCTCTGTGAGGAGTGGCTGGTACGTAACTGATCCTTCGGCAGGGAGCAAAATGATCGTCGTCCCGCTGGTGCGCTTGGGACACCTCTCGCGATAAACAGGCTCACCAGCGGTCGGCGCGGATTGGCCGTACATTTGAATGGGTTTTCGGGCGCGAAACATTTGAATTGGTAAAACATGATTAAGCAGTTATTACGAAGAAAAGAAGCAGATTCTTGCTCCCATCAGAATACTATTTCAATGAAAATAATATTCCAATGGGCCAAAAAACCTGGTATCGATTTTTAACAATTTTGAAAACCAACTCTCTTTCGGATTAAATAACATTCTAGGTGTGCCACAGGTTCAAATCCTGGCCCCTTGTATTCGTTATGCACATGAATGACGATCACTTGGTAATAAACAATTATTTCCTATTATACGCTGACGACGCGAAAATTTTCAAATCCAAAAATTTCATTTAGGATCGCCTTGATTCACAAACCGACATTGACAACTTCGTAAACTGGTGTAAAAGAAATCCACTTGATGTGAATTCTGCAAAATGCAACGTTATCTTTTTTTCGCGTAAGAGTGATTTGATAGAATTTCAGTTCGAGATTGATAACAGCTGCCTTAAGAGAGACACATTAGGTAGAGATTTAGGTGTTTATCTGCAGTGTAAACTGAAGTTTGATGTCCAAATTGACAACATAATCAAAGCAGGTAGTTGCTCCTAGGATTAACATTTACAAGGTGTAAGATGTTTAATAGGGCAATTAGCTTCAATACATTATTCTACTGTCTGGTTGGATCTAAATTAGAATATGGAATGGTGATTTGGCATACTGATACGAAATACTAAGTGAGGCAATTGACAAATGCCAGAATAAATTTCAGATATTCCCAAACAAGAGTACAAAAGGTGTTTCCCTACTCCCAGGTTCAGATTAAAAGCAATTGTGTAGTAAATTCAATGACTGGATACTTAAGAATATGCGAATCGTAAAAAATGATAATTTTCTTGAGTGAAATCGTCGTAAACATTATAACCTGTCGATCCCATGTTATATGTTCATCCATGTTATACAATACGAATAACCTAGATAGTGACCCACTCTGACAAGGGGAAGCTCCGGACTGGGGTATCGAAATTTTGATAAGACCATCATCAATCGATAGAATATTAAAAAATATCGCACACGTGTCCCGGAGTTTTTGTGGGTGGGCCCCAGTTTTGCGATATTAGGAATTTGAAAATCACGCTCGCAGCGGTAAACAAACTACTACCTTGTCTGTTCCTCTACGTTCATGTAGTGATGGTGGCTCAGCGGTTGAGCGCTCGGCTTCTACTCCGATTCCACTGGATCAAATCATTGGCAGGGTGATTCTTTTTTTCTACTGGCAACCATAAAAAAAATTATTCGATGACGTTTTCTCGGAGACTGAAATTTTATACTTTTGAAATATTTGGACTGTTCAAGTAATAATGAATAATAGTAACAATAAATATACAATAATAAATAATAAATAAATAACAATTATTTTAACTGTCCAAATATTTCTAAAGTATAAAATTTCAATTAACGAGAAAGCGTCAGCAAATAATTGTTTTTTTATGGTTGCCGGTAGAAAAAAAATAACCCTGCCGGAGATTTGACCCGGCAGGATCGGAGCAGGAGGCGAGCGTTCAGCCGCTGAGCCACCATCACTACATGAACGTAGGGGAACAGACTAGGTAGTTGTTGGTTTACCGCTGCGAACGTGCTTTGCAAAATCTTATTATCCCAAAACTAGGGCCCATCTACGAAAACGCGGGGACACTTGTGTCATAATTTTTATCATTCTGTTGATTGATGATGGTCTCATCAAAATTTCGATACCCCAGTCCAGAGCTTCCTCTTGTGAGACATATTTCATTCGTCTTTGGATTCCCTAATTCTTGCTATCCAGGAATTCATCGAAAATTCCATGTGAACCTTTGTGCTACCCGAAATCCAAGGTATCAAGGAACATTTAGGAATAACTATCAACCAAAGTATTAAGATACATTCGAGTCAAGTCCAACATTCTATTTGAAAAGCAGCCGTCATCGTAAAAATGAACAATAATTTTTCCAAGAAGGCAAAGAGAAGCAATCAAAATCTTAAAACACCCTGATAACATGAATAGGGACGATAGATGTGATGCCAATCTGATTCGGCTCTCCGTGCTCCCGGGTTCTTAAAGAAGGAAATGATTGACAAATTAGGTTCTACCAGTCCTCACAGTGGGGTCTTTGACTAATCACAGGCATCGTTCGGAACAAATATATTAATGACATAACCTAAAACCTCAGTTCTAAGCCGGTCTTAAAAATGCGAGCTGCAACGTTCGCGAAATGTCAGCAAAATTTGTAGTTTCTTACTGGATCGAAGCCCGAAACACCCTATTTCATCATAATTTATCATCGAGGAAGCATCCAATCCATCAACTTTCATCTATTCTGTTTCAAAAACTTTTTCCTATTTATTAATTTCTCAGCTTGTATCGTTTGTAAAGGCATAAGATTTTATGTTTGCAATGCTGTTTTTTTCTAATTACACAGAAACTACGCGTTCTCTAAAGAAGCAACACTTTGTAGATCTTCCCAAGTCTCACGACTTTTGTTTTCCTCCACTTGAGTTTCGCTCATATTGTGCGTCATTTTAATAAAAATATTCATTTCCGTTCTTATTTTTAGATTTTGCCGATGCCATAACGCTAGCTATTTTTTCCTCCCTTAAAAGTCGTGAGAATGAACTGTTTGGCTATCCAAGTGCAAACGATACGTTTGTATCTGATGCTCGAAATGTCTACCTAATAAAACAAATTTTCACAAAAAAATGAAACTATTGCACTTTCCATTTAAAAAACCATTGCTACTTTGATTTCCTTCCGAAATGCCAAATCTCTTAACCGAAAAATGAGGTTCCAACCGGAACAGATATATCGTCAAACAAATATTCGAATCTTTAAGTGTGATTCAAAACCTAACTTCTCCCAGTTGCAATTTGATCGTATGAATGCATGCATGTATGTATGTATGTATGTATGTATGTATGTATGTATGTATGTATGTATGTATGTATGTATGTATGTA
>WSXT02157317.1:0-40992 GCA_011762715.2 Neuroterus valhalla | reverse complement strand
ACTATCATTCTAATTGGCAGTTCTAAATCGCGACTACCATGAAACATTTTGTTCTCAATTATTCAAAAATACTGGAAGATTATGATCAATATAATGTTAAAATTAAAATCCAATGACTGCAATAATCGCTATAATATCGTATATAACAGTATATTATATTCAATGTGGAATGCTTCAATTCCTAATACATAGTTTAAGTAAAAATGTTGCATTTTGAACAAAATAGAGCAATTTTCAACTAAATAGTTGAATTTGCTTCCACCAAAAAAGGAAAATCCAAAGAATGCATTTAGTTCAATATTGAAAAATACTAATTCCCATGAAAAATGTTATGGTTGATAATTTAACAGGATAGGATATTTATTTAAAATGAAAATTTGTTGAACTGAACCAAAAAGACAGAATTTTCAACAAAACAGTTAGAGCCCTAACCAAAACAGAATGATTAATAACCAAACAGTTGTTGAAGAATGATTTCGGAACCGAAAAGACAAATCCCCAACCAAGTGATAAAATTTTCGACTCAAATAATAAAATTTTGTAACCAAAAGGATCAATCTCTAACAAAACAGTTCAATCGTATACCAAAAAAGATTTAACAGTAAAAAAAGAACGAAAATCCTGATCAACTTGTATAAATTTCATGCCGATAGAACACATTCCTTACATGAAGTAGGTCAGATACCATACCCATTTTCAAGTACCATAGTGGGTGGAAATCACCGCGGTGACTGGTCATAGAAACAATGCAGATCACACACCTCCGCCTTTTCTCAAGTCTCGTAGGAGCGGAAAGTCGCCACTATGACTAGTTATAAATAATAATATAGGTTTTACACTTCCCCATTTTCCCAAGCCCGGTGGGGCGGAAATGCCACCGCTGTGACTGGTCATAAAAAATAATTTAGGTTACACACCTCCCTCTTTTCCCATGTCTGTTGGGGTCGAAAAGTCACCGCTGTAACTCGTCATAAAAAATAATATAGGTCACACACCTCCCACTTTGTCCATGCCTGTTGGGTGCGGAAATTCACCGCTGTGACTGGTCACAAAAATCATGTAGGTCACACACCTCACCCTTCTCCCATGTCTGTTAGGGTCGAAAAGTCACCGCTGTGACTTGTCATAAAAATAATGTAGGTCACACACCTCCCCCTTTTTCCATGTCTGTTGGGTGCGGGAATTCACCGCTGTGACTGGTCAGAAAAATCATGTAGGTCACACACCTCACCCTTCTCCCATGTCTGTTAGGGGCGAGAAGTCACCGCTGCGACTTGTCATAAAAAATTATGTAGGTCACACAACTCCCCCTTTTCCCAAGTCTGTCAAGGCAGGATTATAATTTCATAAACCATTATTGCATTATTAGAACTTTTTCCGGACGACTAGCCAGCTTGAGAAAATAGACTGGTCAGCTGATTTCTGTGCACTGAAAAGGGGAAAAATACATAATAGTTATATTATTTTCGAAATGACAAGCCAAATGATGATACGTCCTTAAAATGTTCTTAGGACGTAAAGTTTAAGGGACGTTTCAAAAATGTCCATAACAACGTCCTAAGTCAGGCAAAAAAACGTCCCAAAAACGTTTAATGTTTCAAAGCCGTCCTGAAAACGTCTTTGTGGAAAATTGTATATTTTTAGGACGTTATTTGGCCTGACTTAGGACGCTTTTGAAACGACCGAAAAACATCTTTGGACATTCGTGCCCACTAGGCTTCCTTTATCAACTCTTATAACGTTGGTGATTGTCATGCTTTCAAGGTGTGTTTTCAAATTATATACATATTAAGATGTTGAATTGACGGAACAAATACTACAATTTCTATCAAGATAACTATTAATAGCCTGAATTCTTCAGATGATCTAAACGGAATCATTCATATGGAATAGCAAAAATAAATAAATATCGAAAAATATTATTCTCTGAAGGTGACTCCTTAATAATTGAAGCTGTTCTCAAAAACCTCTTGTTTCCACACAGAAGCATATATACCATATCAAACAATAGTACATTGTGTGGCTAGGCCACACAATCGATTGTTTTAAGGCCGTGCCGCACACGATACTTTTTGCCTCGAAAATATTGAGAATGAGCGTTTTTTAGTCACGTAAATGTAATTACATAACTCACATTTATACATATGAATATAAATGAAAGGGAGAACTGTCATTTATCACACACACACAACTGTGAACACGGCACGAAAATAAATAAAAGACTATCAACAACGGATGAATGATACTTTATTACTACGGATCAAATATATTCACATTAAGCTGTTCGTCAGAAGGTCTTGCCATCAGAAAACTCAATGTACAAAATATTTACAAGGTACTAAAAATACGCGTTTCATTTCTTAAGTTAGAATGACTGAAACTGCTAAGTAAATGCAGTAGTCCTGAAAGATTTGAGGTTCTCAAACGTAATGATCATAACTTAGTATTAAGATGTTGTGTGATAATATGTTGTGACAAATGGTATTTGCGTTTGGTTTTGTAGTAGCAAATATCGCAAGTGAATAGTGGTGTGTCGCATGCATGTTCTGAGACCTTATGCCGAGTTAAATTCCTTAGACAAGTGTAGCTTCGAGAACATAAGTCGCATTCATGCCTTAACACTGACGTGTTTGCTGTTGTTTTTTGATGCACCTCAGTTATATGTCGAATCAGGTGAGATTTCTGTTTGAATCGCTTGTCGCATAATTTACATTGAAACTGTGGCAAGACGTTGCATTCAAATCTTTGATGAGCCTTCAGAGAGTTCTTCCGCATATAGCCGCGAGCACACTTTTCGCAAGTATACTTCTTCTTCTGCTTTAGATCCAGAATTGGATGTGTCCTTTGGTTCTGCGAAGGGTTAGCAGTCAAAAATTTAGATTCTCTCGTATCTGCGGTATACAATTTTGTGTCGTATTCTTCATAAGATTTGAGGTCTGTAACTGCCTCTTCATCTGGAAATTGAAGAACGCACAATATGGAACTTTTCATTTGGTATTTTTAGTCAAGATATTTTAATGAAAAATGTAGTAATACCTTGGATGATTTGCTCCTCTACTTTTAAACTTTTATCATTATTGTATCGAGTTCGGCAAGATGAAGGTTGAGCATTAGAATTATTGTCAGATGGAATTTCAGCAGTTATACATCTTCTGTCTAACTGATTTCTCTCGACAAGAATATTGTGTTCTTCCCTCTCATGTTTCACAAAAATTGTTTTAAATCTCGAAAAGTTATAACATTCAAAAGTATTTGTTGGTAAAACATCTAGTCCTTTTGACAATTTCTTCGGCTCAATTTTGGAAGTCTCCGCGCTTCCCTGGAAACCTGAAATTAAACAATACATGTCAGCACAAGATGTCAGTTGAGCAAATACCAACTTGGATGTAAAATTCTGATGCATCAACGATTTCATAGGACATGAACAACAAGACGAGCAAAATTTCTAAGAATACGTTATAGATGATTCTGCGTGACCCATGGTGTACCAAGAGAAGGATATCTATACTACCCTCCACCACACCGCAAAGCGAGGGCAGCACCACACAAGTCAGTGATCTCCGCCACTCGCCATGTACGATATTTCTAGCGAAATAGGAGAAAATAGAGTTTTAAGGTTATGGTTGACAACATGTGATAATCACATGTATATTCACGTCAATGGGTTGGCATTATTGACGCTTATTACGAGCTCGACTCAGTGATGCCAATAAAGATACACTTTCAAATTTCTTCTGCTTGCACAAGCAACTGATTTACTTTCGCCGCTCCAGCTGATTTCTATACGCCACTTGCAAAAAAAGTGTGTCTCAAGAAGAATATTGTTGGAACGAAGTTCCTTATAAGCGGGTAGAGCGATTCCGTGGGTTCCTATCCATTTCATAAAAGTATTTTGGTACCGTTACGCTGTGGAGTCATGAATTATCGTTACACTGACAGCATTATTTACATATGAATCTGATACCGGCTGATATTTGTACGATTGTCTAGAGAGGGTTATATGACCCCTGCTGAAATTTTTACGAGCATCCTTTACGACCTTTAGATTTCACGGAAATGAGACTTCTCTTGAAATGAGATTATAAGAAGAAAAGTTTTCAAGTAAACCTTCGTATGTAAAAAGTTCTGCAAATCGAATAAATTTGGCTTCAAAATCAATATTATGTAAAATAGTAATTTAGTATAGTGAAAATGATGAAAAATACTATTTTAGTAGAATAGAAATGATTCGATTATGATGACCGTGAATTTGGAAACATAAGTTCCTCAGATGATCTCGTAAACAAGGTTTTTTCCTGAAGAGAAAAATCTCTTTCTCGAGACGAAAGAAATATAATAAAAGATTGGTGAGTGAAAATAACAATGTGGATAGAAGATGAGGTAACATATAGGGATATGAAATGTTCGAAGATGAATTTTCAATTATTTAGCGTTGATTGAAATCTTATTCATATAATTTCTGCATATTACATTATGAATGTATGCATTATTTGCACTATGAAACCGATATTATTATGAAAACAGCTTCATCTCATATAAACAGGTTGAATCGTTTCGGCTACAGCTCCTTTGTTGGACCTATAAGTGCAATTTTATGTCAAATCATCTGAAGAATTATAGCTATTATTGTTAGTTATCTCGATAAATAATGTGGTATTCTTCCTCTTTATCAGGAATCAACAATTTAAACAATATACATACCTTGATAGTAATGAATCCTTTCAAATTTTGAAAGATAAAAAAAAATTCAATTTTAAAAATCTCGCAAGTTTTTTGAATTATTGAGAAATCATTTAGAAATTTCCTTTAATCCTCAGGGAACAAATATTTCAATTTCTATCAAGATAACTAATAATATCTTAAATTCTTCAGATGATTTGAAACGGAATGGTTCACATGGAATATAAAAAATATATAAATATCAAACGAATATTATTCTCGTGAAGGTGACTCCTGAATCATCAATTCTGTTCTCCAAAACCTCTTTTTTTCACACTGAAACGTAAACAATATCGAAACAAGGTGTCATAATTGCAAAGAAGTTCAGGAGTTCAAAATTCGATTAAAAAATATATATAAATTTCCGGAAATTTATGGAACTTTTTGTTCATTTATGGTAATTTTACGGGGAAATATGGTGAATCACCCGAGGTCTTACCATATATCACCTCAGATTCAATTTTATGAATTTCAATAAATTTCCGAAAATTTATGAAAATTTTCCGTCATTTATAGTATCCTCACAAGCAATTTATGGTACGTTAAGATAGACTACCCTCAATTCAATATGAATTTTCCCAAAAATTTATTATAATTTTCTGTTATTTATGGTGATTTTAAAGAAAAATATGGTGACTTACCCGGGGACTCACCATATATCACCTAGAATTCCAATTCGGAAATACCCATAAATTTCCGGGAACTTAAAAAATCTTTCCGTAATTTATAGTATTCTTACAGGCAGTTTATTGTATGTTAAGTAGGATAACCCGAATTCAATGTGAAAATTGCTATAAATTTCCGGAAATTATTGGACATTTTTGGTCATTTATGGTAATTTTACAATGTGACACACCATGGTGACTCACTCGAGCACTCACCACATATCACCTTAAATTCAAAATTCAAAATTTTCATAAATTTCCGGAAACTTGGGAAAATTTCCCGTAATTTAAATCTCACAGGGAAATTATTGTATGTTAAGATAGATTACTCGAATTCAATCTGAAAATTTCTATGAATATCCCGAACTTTATGAAAGTTTTCGGTCATTTATGGTAATTTTACAGGAAAATATGGTGACTTACCCGAGGACTCACCACATATCACCTAGAATTCACAATTGAGAATTTCCTTGAATTTCTGGAAACTTATGAAAATTTTCCGTAATTTATAGTATTCTAACAGGTAGTTTATTGTATGTTAAGATAGATTACCCAGATTCAATTTAGAAATTTCTTGGAATTTCTCGAAATTCTTGGGAATTTTCGGTCATTTATGGTAATTCTACAGAGAAATATAATGAATTACCATAAATCACCTAAAATTCTAATTGAAAAATTTCCGGAAATTTATGAACATTTTCTGTAATTTATATTATTCTCACAGGCAATTCATGGTAACTTGAGATAAATTACCACAAATTCAATTTAATAGTTTCTATAAATTTCCGAAAATTTAAGGAAACTTTCGGCCATTTTTGGCAATTCCACAGGAAAATATGGTGACTCACTCGAGGACCCACCATACATAACCTAAAATTCAAATTTTTAAAATTCCATAAGTTTTCGGAAATTTATGAAAATTTTCTGTAATTCATAGTATTCTCACAGGCAGTTTGAAAATTTCTATAAAATTCCGGGAATTTATGGAAATCTTCGATCATTTATGGTAATTTTACAGGAAAATATTGTGACTCACCCGAGGAATCACCATATATCACCTAAAATTCAAATTTGGAAATTTTCATAAATTTACGGAAATTTATGAAAACTTTCCATAATTTTAAGTAATCTCACTGGCAATTTATGGTTCGTTAAGATAGATTACCCCAAATTCAATTTGGAAGTTTATGGGAATTTGCAGTCATTTATGGTAATTTTACAGGAAAATAGGATGAGCTGCAATAATTCACCCAAAATTCAATTTGGGAAATTTTTCATGAATTTCCGGGAATTCATGAAAATTTTCGGTAATTTATAGTAATTTTACTGGTTATTCATTCTAACTTAAGATAAGTAACCCAAAATTCGATTTGAAAATTTCCATAAATTTCCAGAAATTTCTGGTATGTTACGTATGATAACTTTCATCACTTATCGTAAAATTCAAATATTTGCAACCAAAATTTCCTTGAAGTTTTTTCGGTGAGCGAGATGATTATTGAAATATGGAAGCTCATGGATCAGGGGTGTCCAACGCAAGGCTGGCACGCTTCTCCTTGCTTCTCCTTACCCGAGCGCTTCTTCGAGAATTCTCTTCTCGTTCCTCTTTCCACATCGCGTTCACCGCATGAACGCATTCAAGGTGGTAGGAGACAGAATCGACGAGTAACAGTTATTTACACCGTTGCTCACGCGTTGGACACCTCTGTTATAGATCAATATTCATTTCCGACGTCATTTTTAACTCCCTAGGGAGTGAAAAGTATAGCTTTAGCCCCGTTTCAAAGGTTTCGAAAAGGCCTGAAATCATGCAAGTCCTATAAAAAATGATTTAAAGATATGGTGATATTATTCCACAGACTCAAACATTTATTTTGTATCTACAATTATTCATAAATTTCGGTTTTTCTATTCGATTGACAAGAAATCAAATCATTGCATCCGGTGAACATTTGATATCAAAAGACTATTGACATACGTATTTCATTTTCTAGTTTAGAATTACTAACATCGCTCTGTGAATGCAGTAGATAATGGTCATAAATCTGAACAATCTCATACCTATATTTTTGTTCAAACCAACAGGACGTTTATAAAGAAATTTCCATTAAACGAAACTAATTCCCTCAAATTCGATGCAGGTTAAATTTATCTTTTGAAGCTTGAACAAGTAGAATAATGTAAGGAAAAAGGTCCTTAAAGGTTTGAGTTTCTCAAACGTAATGATCATGACTTAGTATCAAGATGTTGTCCAGTAATATGTACTGACAACTGGTATTTGCGTTTAGTTTTGTAGTTGCAAATATCGCAAGAAAAAAGTGGTGTAACTGATGCATGTTCTGCAAGTTTATGCCGATTCAAATTTCTTAGACAAGTGTAGCTTCGAGAACATGAGTCGCATTCATGCCTTAATACTGACGTGTTTGTTGTTGTTTTTTGATGCACCTCATTTTTATGTCTAATCAGGGTAGATTTCTGTTTGAATCGCTTGTCGCATAAGTTACATTGAAACTTTGGCAAGACAATTTTATTACAATGAAATTTTCGATGAGCAACCAAATTGTTTTTTCGTGTGTAGCCGCGAGCACACATTTCGCAAGTATACTTCTTCTTCGGCTTTGGATCCAGGATGCGATGTGTTCTTTGGTTCGGCGAAGGGTTAGCAGTCGAAAATGTAGCTTCTCGAGTATCTGCGGTATACAGTTTTGTGTCATATTCTTTATACGATTTTAGTTCTGTGACTACCTCTTCATCTGAAAATTAAATAACGCACAGTATATGAATTTTCATTGGATGCTTTTAGTCAAGATATTTTTATGAGAAATGTAGTCATACCTTTGATGATTACCTCCTCTACCTTCAAACTATTATCATAATCGTATCGAGTTCGGCAAGATAGAAATTCAGCATTAGAATTAGTGTCAGATGGAATTGCAGCAGTTATAAATGTTTTGTCTAACTGATTTCTCTCGATAAGAAGGTTGTGTTCTTCTCTCTCGTGTTTCGGAAAATTAGTTTGAAATCTCGAAAAGTCATAGGAATTGACAAAAGTCAAAAGTGTTGGTACAACATCTAGTCTTCTTGACGAATTCTCTGAATAGCTTTTGGAAGTATTCGCGCTCTGCTGAGAACCTGAAATTAAACAATACATGTCAGCATCAGATTGCAGTTGAGCAGATACCAACTTGAATGTAAAATTCTGATGCATCAACGATTTGTTCAGAGATGCACAACAGGACGAGAAAAATTTATGAACATACGTTATAGATGATTCTGCGTGACCCATGGTGTACCAAGAGAAGGAAATCTTTACCACCCTCCACCTCATTGTATCAACGGAATAGAAAGAAGAATGCAGTTGATTATAAATCAATTTGGAAAAAAGTGTGTCTACACAAGAATATTATTGAAACGAAGTTCCTTATACGAGGATAGGGGCCCATTTCATAAAAGTATTTTGGTATCGTTACGCTGTGAAGTCATAAATTATCGTTACACTGACAGCGTTATTCACTTATAATCTGATACCGGTTGAGATTTGTACAATTTTCTAGAGAGAGATATATAAAACCTGTTGAAATTTTTACGAGCATCCTTTACGACCTATAGATTTTACGAAAATTTGACTTCAATTTCGCAAATTTTCAACTAGTTTTTCAAACATTTGATACGTTATTGCTATAAGCATCAAAACAGAGTTTGAATCGCAAAAATCGGTCTACTTTTGCAATTTTTGCTATTTTATTATCACTTCGTAATAGAAGCAAAAATGGTCCGATTTTTGGGATTCAGGTTTTCCTGTACTAATAATTATGGAGTTTTTTTTAATGTACATAGGCCAATGTCAAATTGTAAAGAAATAGCCTTGTAAGTGTGACATGAAAGAGAAGCGTCAACGATCCTAATCTCAATCTCATTAGGATCAAGAGACTCTAGAGAGGGATATATAACACCCGTTGAAATTTTTACGAGCATCCTTTACGACCTATTGATTTTACGAAAATGAAACTTCTCACATTTCGCATAATTTTTAATCGATTCTCACACACCTGATACCTTATTGTTCCAAGCTTTGCAACAAAGTTCAAATCGCGAAAATCGGTCTACTCTTGCGATTTTTGCTATTTCATTACACCGGCACACACAAAAGAAAGTTTTCTGTACACCGGACGCGATCTACCCTCGGGCATGTTTTTCGACTCGCTGAATCCGGATTTCAAGTCAGTTTAGGCCGCACACCCTCCAATGTCAAGTAAATTGCAAAAATATATAAGAAATAGCGAAAATTGGATGCCTTAGAAATCAAAATAATTTGCAGATCTACGGCAAGCATAATTTTCATGTATTTTGAACCGTTTAATACTAACTTCAAGTCTACTTAGATCATAAGCCGTTCCGAATCTAGAAATATTGTAATAAACTCCTGAAAATTATACAAAACCCATGGAAATTGCAGAAATCGCAAAAAATTGGGATTATCTAGATAAAAAAAATGTTGCAGATTCGGATCGAAGAAGATTTCCATGTGATTCAATTTCCTTCATCCAAATCTGCAATATGATGAATAATACGTTAAAAATATGAGCAGCGTATTCAATCGTGTTAAATAGATTTTAAAAACAATTTTCGACTGCAATGCTTTGTTATTTCATCGTTCTTATGCCATTTCTTAGAGTGCCGAGGAAATATAGGCCAAATACATTGCAGATTCGGATTGAGCAGATTATATTACAATAAAATCTCCTTCAACCCGAGTCTACACAATTTTTTTATATCAAGATACACTCACCGCTCGCCTGGGCGCCTATCGGCAGAGGGCCAGTTTCTCGGCTGTTTATGCTTGAGTGATTCCATTCCTCCTCTCGAGCCTCGCATGACGCAGCACGACAGCTCATCAGCCTTGAAAAGGCAGTACCGTAATGCGTAGTATAGAAGTTGTTTACTTGGAGACTTGCGAAGCACGTATTCACGAGACTATATATACGGTCTTGAGTGTTCACCTTCGTCTAGTCAGTCGTCGCTTCAAATCTGGTTTGAACTGAGTTTCTAATTGCTATCGTCTGAGGACCACAACCCCCAATACTGGCCTCCCAGCCACCTACGGCCTAAACTGACTTGAAATTCGGATTCAGCATGTCGAAAAACATGCCCGTAGAGCTATGGAGGGATATATGACACCGGATGGAATTTTCACGAGCATCCTTTACGACCTATTGATTTGACGAAAATGAAACTTCATGCATTTCGCAGAATTTTAAACCAATTTCCACACACCTGATACCTTTTTGTTGATAGGTTTACAAAAAATGAAGAAAAAAAAAGTAAACGTGTCCAAGTGACACGCGCAAGGAACGAACTTCCTTCCGCCGCTCAACAAATACTGAGTATAAACGTTTATAAAAAAACCGCGTATTTTAATGACACGCATTACTTTTATATAATTATTTTATGGACGTTTATATTCAGTATTTGTTAAGCGACGGAGGAACTTCGTTCCTTTCGCGGGTTATTTTTTATTATGCAGAAGGGTTCAGTTCCTTTTCATCAAAAGAAAATTGAGCAGTAACACTTGCCCAGGAATGAAAAAATAGGCATCAAACCATACGATCCCGTACTTTTTCAGACCTATATTATTGACTTCAACGTAACGTATCCTCACAAATTTAATACAACAAAGAAAGTAATTTATTTCTATCTCAATGGCAAGTACATTTCTTTTCCAGCGTTCAAACAGTAAACTTGAGTATTATGTAGAAATGTTCACAAAGGTGGCTTTAGGGCAGGGGTGTCAAACGCAAGGCCGACGCGCCTCTCCTTTCTTCCTCTTCTCTGAATGCTTCTTCAAGGATTCTCTTCTCGTTACCCCTCTCCACATCGTGCTCACCGCATCAACGCATTCAAGGTGGTAAGAGAAGGGATTGACGGGTGACAGTTATTCACACCATTGCTCACGCGTTGGACACCCCTGCTTCTGTGTATACAATTATGCAAGCGTTTTGTGACATGCAAAAAAAAGACGTCGCCTCAACAATTCTGAGGAGTTTTGTAAATTCAAGTTCTTCGTACCTAATATTTATTGCTTGTTGGAATGTAATATAATATGCTTTGACAAGTCAGATTTATGTTTGGTTTCGTGGTTGCAAATATCGCAACTATATTGTCGTTTGTGTGCCGTATGTTCCAAACGTTTATGCCGATTTAAAGTATATAAGTATTTGTAACTTCGAGAACACTTGTCGCAATCATACATCTTTGAGTTGGCCCTTTTATGCACACAAAGTATATGGCCAGTCATGTGAATTTTCTGCTTGAATCTTTTGCCGCAAAATTCACAACAGAACTGTCGACTGACGCCGCACTCGAATTTCTGATGTCTGTTCAAATCCTTCTTCTGTATATAGCTTCGCCAACAGTTTTCGCAAATGAATTTTTTTTCCGCTTCCTGGTTTGATTTTCTCTTACTTTTTTGATCATATTTCTGACCTTTAACTTCTTCTTGATCTGAAAATTCAACAAAACATTATTCACAATTCTGTATTTTGTACATTCTACTAAAATATTCGAATCAGGAATTTAGTTATACCTTCAAAGAACTCTTGCTTTATTTCCAAAGTTTTATCATCATCGTATTCAATTCGGCAAATTGAAGACTTGGAACCAGCATTGTTTTCAGCAGAAATTTTAGAAGTTGAAGGTTTCTCGCCTGAGAGATGTTTCTCGGGAAGAAGATTGTGCTGTTCTTCATTGTTAACCAGAAAAACTGTTTCGAATCCCAAAAAGTCACCGCCATGAAGAGTAAAATCTGGTCCATCATCTGATCTATTCTTCGAGTTCTTGAAATCACTGTTGAAATTCTTGGTCTTTCTTTGAGCGCTAGGTTTATCTAGAAAATAGCAAAGCATAAGAGTCAATTAGTTATTCCCGATGATTTGAATCCTTGTCCTGCAGCCGATACAGAATACATTGATGAACCATACACGAGCACATTGCATAACAATTTTTCTAGCGAATTAGTATTGTATTCTACTAGTGACAAGACTTGCTAGAAAATCTCCAAGAAAATAGTGATTTAGCTACAACATCTAGTACCTATATTTTTACGAGTGAGTAAAACGTAAACGAAGGATTCACTTACACAAAAACGAGTTTAGTTTATACTTCAATGAGTTGCTATTTACGTACCAATATTTTATAGCTGATCACGAAGATCAATTAATCTGGTCAAAAAGGTCATGATTCTATATCATCTCATACCTATAATTCAGAGGTGTCCAACGCGTGAGCAACGGTGTAAATAACTGTCGCTCGTCAATCCTCTCTCTTACTATCTTGGATGCGTTCATGCGGTGATCGCGATGTGGAAAGGGGTGTTCGGTGGCCAAACTGTGTGAAGAGTGCGCGCAAGTAGGCGTGGTCAGGCATAGTCAGACGAAGCCCGTGGTGGAACGAGAAGAGAATTCTCGATGAAGCGCTGGAAGAACGGGAAGGAAGGGAATCCAATAATTTTTTAAACTAAATATCAATCATATAAAACAGGCAAAGTTTATAAATTCAAATAATTCAATTACGTGAGCGACCTCAGGGTGCTTCGTCAAGGATAGGCTTTCGCCAAAGCCATAATTTTCGTACACTTTTGAATTGTTTGTTGTAATATTTGTCCCACCTCATCCTTGGACCTAACTGGAGGCTCATACAGACTCCTTTCTCCCGAATATTGCGATATGGTTTGTTTTTGTTTGAATCAAAAATCAAGTCATTCTTGCGCCTGAAGATCGGCACCGCTTTGCATGCTGAATAGCGGTCATTGGCGTGCACTTCTATGCAGGCCTCGAGTATCCTCGATAAATGCAACGGGTAACGTCTATGTTGACGCTGAATCGTTGGTAATAAAGATTTTGTAACTAGGCGTGTTGCCGTGATTCGTATTATTGGAAATTTTAAAATGTATTTTCGGCGCTAACACTGCGATGGTTAAAAAAAATGCGTCAAGATATATTTCATTTACAATGAAATATTTGTAAGTTCGGCCAAAAAAGAAAAATTATTTATTAGCAGAAGAGATAATATTTAGCAAACCAGTTTAGTTTTTAGGCTGAAACGACAAATGTTTCAGAAATAAGATGATCATTGAAAAATTGCATTTTACCGGATCGTTGGAATTTGGAGACAGAGGAGGTAATTTTTTTAAAGTCCTTTGGATTTTTAGTCCATTTTGTAATAAATAATTACAGTTTTCACGAAAAACATCAAAGTTAATATTCCCTCTGATGCAACTTCCGAAATTTAAAATAAAAATCCGTTTAACCAAACTATAGAGCGATGAATCGTCAAAGGAAAAAATAATTGTTGTTATTTCAAACAAAAAAATATTTTGATATTGAAGCGACCACAGTTGAATTCTTTTGATAAAGGAACATTTTCAACCTTACAATCGACCCTTCCACCAAAAAGATTAATTTTTAACCAAACTTCTGAATTTGGAAAAACTAATTTTGAAAGTGAAATGGACGATTTTTTCGCTAAAAAGTTGCATATTCAACCAGATAAGATCATCCAGCTAAAAATAAAACAAATCGCAACCATATTGCTATGAATTTCCAAACCAAAAACGCATATTTTATTGAGAACATTTCTATTTTCAAGAGAGAAATATTTCAATTTCCCACCAGAAAGTACAACTTTCTACCAAAATAGTTTATTTCAACAAAAAAAAACATCGAATTTATACATAATACGGAATAGTTGAATTTGCAACAGGAATAAAATTCAACCTGCGCCGAAGTATTCACATTTTCGATTGGGAAGATTAATTTAGAACAGACAAAGAGAAGAATTTCTAACAAAGAACAAATATTTTTAACTAAACTTTTGTATAATAAATTGACGATAAACTTCCAATCATAAACGGATTAATTGATATTTTGAATATATATTTCTGTTGAAAATAGAAATGTTTTCGATAAAATATGCCTTTTTGGCTTGAAAATTCATAATAATATGGTTGCGATTTCTTTTATTTTTCAGCTGGATAATCTTATTTGGCTAATTATTATGTTGAAAATGCTCAGCGATCAAAGTAACAAGGTTCTATCTTTATCAAAATTCATAAAGGTACTATCTCGTCGGCCAATTCAAAAATGTTCTATATCGGCGGACATTGCAGAAAGGTTCTATCTTGGCGCCCGATGAGAAAAGACTCTATCGCAGCGTTCCGTGCAACAAGGTTCTATCTGAGCCGTCGGAACGCTGAGATAGAACCTTCTTGCATCGGGCGCCGAGATAGAACCTTTTTTTATTGCCCGTCGAGATAGAACCTTTTTGAATCGGCAGACGAGATAGTACCTTTTTGAATTCCGATTAAGATAGAATCTTGTTGCTTTGATCGCTGAGATAGAACCTTATCGTTAGTAGCCGTCGAACTGTCTTTTTCATATTCATCCATTAAGTTAAAAATTGAACCGTTTGCTTTTTATTTGATAAAAATTCCTGTTTTTCGTTTTAATGTTTGTATTTTTTTGAAAGATTTGTCGTTTTAGCCAGAAAACTCAACTCTTTTGTTGAATATTATCTCTTTTGCTAATGAATAATCTTTCTTTTTTGGTCGAACTCCCAAATATTTCATTGTAAATGAAATATATCTTGAAGCATTCATTTTACCCATCGCAGAACTGGCGCCGAAAATACATTTTGAAATTGCCAAAAATATGAATCATAGTAATACGCCTAGTAAAGAAATTTTCATTACCAATGGTTCAGGGTATAAATAAACGTTACCCGTTGTATTTGTCGAGGATACTCGAGGCCGCATGGCACTGCACGTCAATGACCGCTATTCAGCATGCAAGGCAGTGCCGATTTTCAGGCGCAAGAATTACTTGATTTTAAATTTAAACAATAACAAACAAAAACGCACTATTCAAAAGAAAAAAGTCTAGACGAGCCTCCCTTAGGGCCTAAAGATGAGGTGGGACAAATATTACAACCAACGATTCGTAAATACATTGGTAAATACATATATAAAATGAACTCAAATAAAAACCGAGATACACATTATCTGCAGTGACAAATAAAATAACCTCAGTTCAGCAGACACAAGTATGTTGTACCATGGGCATCGGAATGAAAAATTAAATTAAATCAGTAAACAGGGACAAGAGTGAAACACTGATAACAATGGAAAATAAAAAAAAATTCGACAAGAATGTATGGTCTAATAGATGTTCTACTGGTTGATTCATTTGACTCACTCTTGGTTTGTTGATCTAGAAATTTATGAGGCAGTAGTTACAATAAGTCATTTTTTATCATTTCAATCCTTATCCTTAACCTAGAAAAATAAAATAAACATGTAATCAACATATTGCAATTTTATGTTATTCAGATATTTCCTGGCCATATGCAGTTATCAAGCAACATTCACCGAAATTTGAATTGTATCAACATAGGCTAATATTATAATAAAATGAATAATCCTAATCTCAGTTCATGATTATTTCATTAGGTTAAGGAAGAATCTATATTTGTTAATGTACAACAGTAGTAGAGATTCTAATAATTCTTTATACCTAATAATAATCATAAAAACAAATACAGTATATGAAATTCAAATAATTCAATTACATGAGCGACCTTAACATACATATAGCAAGAAGTGGTACCATAAGACAATTTATGATTGTATAAAAAATCGTTCTCGTGGAATATGTTTGTATAGAAGTGCCCTATTTTTACATTAGAGAAGGTTCGCTTTTAAGATGTTTTATGAAAACATGTCTCGACAAGTTATGTTTCAGATTCGTTTTATAACCACAAACATCGCAAATAAATTGTGGTTTGTCTGCTGAATGTTCCAAACGCTTATGTCGATTCAAAGCAGATAAGTAAGTGTAAGATCGATAACATTTGTCGCAATAGAACTTCGTTTTCAATTTTATTGGATTCCTTCGGAACTGTTTCGGCATTTGTTTAGATTCCAAAATTTTCAGCTTTTCATCGGGCGGTAGTTCTTTAATTGGTAAAATATCTTCTGTTATATACACAGTACAAAATTTTGATTCAGATTTTTGATGACCTCTTGGAACTGTTTTCTCTCGATCTGAAAGATTAAAAAGAATCGATTGAGCGTCCAGATAGCATTACAGCCTTAGCGCGTGAACCGTGTCAGGCTGGTAGGCAAGGGAGGGGATAACGCGTTGGTACGTGCCAAGTTGATTGGTACGTACGATTGGTTATCCCCTCTCTCGCCTACCAGCCTGACTGGGTTCACGTGCTAAGGCTGTTATGGTATCGGACGCTCAATTAGAAATTTGGTAGATCGCAGTTTTAGTTAACACATTGTGTACTTCAAAATTCATGCATACCTTTGATGATTCCTTTCTTAATTTCCAAACGGTTTCCATTTTTGTATTGGATTCGAGTCTTGGTACCAGAATAACTTCTGAGAGGAATTCGGGTAGTTGTACCAGAATATGACCCACGCTTTTGTCCTCTTGCTAAGATCTTGGACTTACTCTTAAAACTCAGCTGACCTGAAAAATGATAAGGTGAACGTTAGAATTGAGGATTTTTTATCTTGTAGCCTGTTGGAGAAATATTTTCCATTATGACGCATGCACGTCACTTTAGTCAAGAGACGTTGCAGAAATATAAAATAAAATTCAAGTTATCGTTCTCTATTTCAACAGAAGATTTGAATTCTAATATAAAAAAAGGAGACATGGTGAAAAATAAGTTCATGCATTAAGCCTCGACACAATAAACGATAATATAACTTTTAGCAGACTTTATCCTATTTGGCGACAATTTGAATCATAAGAGGTTAAAGTATCGAGATGAAAAGATTGTAATAAAGCAGAGGTGTCCAACGCGTAAGCAACGGTGTAAATAACTGTCACTCCCCAATCCCCTCTCTTACTACCTTAAATGCGTTCATGCGGTTATCGCGATAAGGAAAGGAGGCCTCGGCGGCCGGGCTGTGTGTCAACTTTGCGTCGGACACCCCTGTAATAAAGTTCAATTGAAAATTAAGTGTCTGCCTCAATTTATTATTTTATACCTATAGACTCCTCGTCTTCTCGTCGTTCTTTCTGAAGGATATTCTTGATCTGGAAAAACGAAATCAGTCATTTGAAGTTTTAAATTATTTGAATGCTGGAATACTTCAATTATTTGCTTTGAATAAAAAGATGGACAACGACAAGCATGAGAAGACCATTATACAGAAAATTAATATTAATAAAATTATAATTCCAATTAAACAACCTGCATTAAAAAGTTTTTTTCAAAATTCCAGTTTGGAAATTAGAGATCCCACGTAGAAATGACATGTTTTTCTTGAGTATCATTATTTAATATAATAACATTATTAAGCATTTCATAATAACAAATATTAGTGATTTTGGGATACTATATATTTCTTTGCAGTCGTTACAACTAATTCCGATACAAAATATACAATTGTTCCTAATTTCGTGTCAACATAAATTTCCTTAATAATAAAATATCCGAATTAACCTATGTCCACTTCGCTGTTAATTTTCCTACTAAAAAGATAATTATACATAATTGAGAAAGTTCGAATTCACCAATAAACAACATTTTCATGAAAAATATAACGATATATATATATATATATATATCCATGTTCGCAGTTTTTACAAAACACAATCTGCACGAAAAAGTCTATGTTACCACTTTCAATCAGATTTGTAAATAAGATTTCAACAAAACATGTATAATGATAAACGTTTATAATGCTAATCTCTTAAACGAGATTCAGGATTGAGAGAACTCACACAGTTTTCAAATTTGAAGAATAATTTTCCAGTTTCAATTATCAAACTTATATTCTCCGTTCACTGCGGTGCTTTTATGATTAAAAAAAAAATTTCAAACTCCATTCTCAATAATTTTCTGGAGAGGTTCTTCGGAGAGGCGCAATTTATTGTCGGGCCGCCCTGAAAAGCTGAAAGTAGGGTTACGTCGATGGAGGTTGCATCGACGGAGGTTACGTCGATGGAGGTTACGTCGATGGGGGTCACGTCGATGGAGGTTACGTCGATGGAAAACAACACAAAAAGTGTTCCTGAAGTTTCAAAGAAGTATGGATTGGATAATCCTTTTGCGACTCGTTTTTTTCTCGTTCCGATGTATATATTTTCATCCTTCATTCATTCGATTTTGTTTACAAACATAGAGGTTATTGTCACTTACGTCAATGAATACTAATTAAAATACGCAAAGTTTTCGGAAATTTTTTTTTCAATTTGTAAAGAAAGTTCTTCATTTTCACGCTCAAAACTTGGAGAAATGAGGAGTGAGATGTTTTTCCCTAAGTCCTACGTCAAAAACTGGTCCCAAAAACGTATTCTCAATCGCCAAATGACCGCTGTTCATGCATCGACGTAACCACAAGAATATTTCCTTCGAAAACTTATATTTGCGTGCATATGTTGGGAATATTGCATTAAAATCGAAATATTTAAAGTATGCTCCAGGCATTTGTGGATATCTCTCAAAGACGATTGGCATGCGATTCCTGTGTACGTTGAAAGAAGGAACAAAAAACGATTAACGAAGATCATGCAGTCAATTTAGAATTAATTTGAAAATAAGAGAAGTACATACACAGAAAACTTTTTTCCAATTCTCAAATAAATTTATGGAATAATGTTCAGTTTCTGAGGAGAAAAATTATGTATATCTATCAATATATCTATCCATATAGCTATGATCTACAGTGTTTATTTATTAAACTAAAATATTAGGTATACAATTTATCGGGAACTATATGTTTTACCAATATGACAGCAGTAACAATTTCTTGTAGATTGAAACAGAAGAAGGTATTAATATACGAGCTTATACCAAAATTTTTTTGCTAAACGAACTAAAAGACAAATTTCGTGTCCGAAAAAAGTAATGAAGGTCGATATAAGAATTGTCGACAAAATTTATATCATATTATATGATCGGAGAGGTACCCTCTTTTGATGCACAGGAAAGTAGGAATGAAAAAAGATCAAGCAGTTATTTAGCATCAATGTAAAAAAAGGTCATACACAAAGTGTATGATAACAAATTGTATGTTTACAAAGAGTAATTTATGTCAATATTAATGCAGCGAATTTTTCTGGAACTTAAAAATTTATCTTGATAATATTGCAGTTATTATCATATAATTTATACATTCCAAGGTATAAATTAATACCTTGATAATACCAAGTATTATTATTAACGCAAACAAAATTTTTCCCAACTGTTATGAAAAAATTTCCTAAACATCAAACTCCAGTGTACGTGGTGATTATTTCTTTTTGAGATGTTTTAAAGTAATATGTTCCGACAAGCGAATCTTCTGTTTAGATTTGTGGCCACAATAATCGCAAATAAATTGTGGTTTGACTTCTGCGTGTTCCAAACTTTTATGTCTATATAAATCATTTAACCAACTGTAACTTCGATAACATTTGTCGCAATTATGCCTTGTTTGTGGTTTCTTTCCTTTTGTTTTGAGATGTACATGATTGACATGTTTATTCATGTTGGACTTATTTTTAAATTGTTTGTTACAGAGAGAACAATTGAACTGTGGAGTAACGTCGCATTCGAATTTTTTATGAACAGTCAAATTATGTTTCCATTTATAGGATCGTGCACACTTATCACATTTGTATTTATTTTCCGGTTTATGTGTTGATTTTTTAATTTCCTGCTCTTTTTGGTTACTCAGTTTGTTGTCTCTGGTACACACTTTTGACTTCCATCTTATTTTACGTTTCTGGCCTGTAATCGTATCTGAAAATTCAACCAAATGTAATTTGCAATTTCTTATTTCATACTTGTGGTTGAAATGATAACTTTATTCTTACCATGGACGATTTCTTCCTTTATTTCCAAAGTTTCGTCATTATCGTATTCAATTATACAAGTTAAAATCTTGGCATCAGAATATTCTTCCGGAGAGATTTCAGTAGTTGGCAATCTTTCGCCTATTTGATTTCTTTCGGAAGAATGAGTGTTCTCTTCCCTCTCGTCATTTATGAAAACTTTTTCAAATTCCAAAATTGCACTGGAGTGGAGAGCAGAATCTGGCTCACCATCTGGTTTCCCTGTCGATTTCTTTGAAGCATCATTGAAATTCTCGGTGTTACTTAAAGCACTTTCTTGTTCTGTAAAAATAAAAAATGAGAAATTGAATTAGAAGGATTCCTGATCACAGTACAGAAGGCTTCCGTTTAGCTGAACCGCTGCGCGACGTAGGAATTCGTTCAGCTGAACTCGAAGGAAATTCCCACCACTGTCCCCCTCCGCATGCGTGTTTCTGGAAGTGACTTCTAATTGGTTGCTACCGTCAGTTGCCGTGTCTTCTCGAGAGTAGTGGGGGTTGAGGGGGCCGCTCGAGTTCAGCTAAACGAGCGTGAAAGCGTTCAGGTGAATGGAAGTTCAGCTAAACGAGAGTTCAGCTAAACGGAAGTCTTCTGTATTCCTCATTATGTAGCAGGTATGGATTAATACCAAGTATCAATTTTCAATTATATCAGTAAATTAATATTTTTATCGAATTGTATGTTCGTAGGAGTAACTTTTCTAGCATTAGGAGAGGTAGGAATCACGAAAGGATCATAGAAAGAAATGAAATAATTAAAAAAAAAAACAGGCTACACATTAAGCCAATTTATTCCTCCAAATAAAATTATGGTAATGAGTTCGCTATATATCTCCATCAGTTGATGTTTGAGTAGTAAAACGTTTTATTTAATTTAAAAAAGTCATCAATCAGTACCGCCACATACCTCGATTTTGGTTACATGAACGAAACGTAGAATCAAAAATTCTACATCAAAATATAGTAATTTTTGTCGAATTCAACGAAAAGACCGTTTCAGAACCTTGGAAGATGTAAATTGCGTATTACGTCGTTTTCCTGAAGTAAATTATTTGAGGTATACATTCTTTCATATTTCAAAAGAAATACTCTTATTAACTAAAAGTAACATATTCTAATTTATTAAAAAACGCGAATATTTATTCCATTTCGTGACGTTAATTCTAATAATCCTCTAACGAAACAGATCAAAAATTGCCAAAAATTGCAGAATGAATTAATTTTGAAAAACAACTCAAATTTTTTACGAAAAGATATCATTATTTTACAAAAGTTGGAGCAAGGAAACTTTCAATTGGAAAAAACAATTTTCGATAACAGAAAAAATGGATTTCTCACAAAATAGTTCATTTTTCAAACAAATTGATGAATTTTCAAAGAACATTATGAATCTTCAACTGGAACAGTTCAAATTGTTAACCAAGAAGATGAATCTTCAACTAAAATGATAAATATTTAACTAGAGCACGCCGAATTTTCAACCATGAAGTTGAATATTCAAACAAAACGATCAATGATTGCCAAATAGAAAGATTAATTTACTAACAAGAAATACAATTAAAGATTATTTAACTAAATACTTGAATTTTGGACTGGGAAAATAATTGTTTGCAACCGAAAATGGAAAAGTAACAATTTTAGTTTGAAAACCCAATTTCATACCAAACATAAGAGTTTTTAACTAAAACAAAGAATCATCAACTGGAAGAAATATATTTTCGAACAGATGAATTGATTTTTAGTAAAAAACATCAAGTATTGTCAACTAAAATTTCAATGAACAAATTTTGAATTTAACCAAACAAATCAATTTTTAAGTACAACTTTGAAATTTTCCAATGGAAATAAGTTGAATTTTCGGCTAAAAAAATTACTTATCATAAAAAAAATTAGGTTATATAAAAAAAAAACTAACTTTCAAACAGATCGATTTTCAAGCAAAATGATGAATCTTCAAATAAAGTTGTAAATGTTAAACTGTAGCAGTTGGATTTTCGAACAGAAAGACGAGTTTTTACCTTCCACTAGAATAGTTGGAATTTTGACCAGAAGATAATTTTCAACCAAAAAATACAATTTTTTTACAAAATATTTGAATTTTGAACTAAAGAGATAATAATTTTCAACCAAAAATTGAATAGTAACATTTTCGGGAAGAAAGTAACTTTCTAAGAAAAATATAATTTCATACCAAAAAATTCATTTTTTTTTCAACAGAAAAGCATGTGAATTTTCAGCGTAATAATTAAATATTCAATTCAAACAATATGATTAACTTTCGGAGGAAAGGATAATTTTATACCAAAAATCAATTTTTCAACAAAATATGTGAATTTTCAATGAACTAATTAATCAATCAATAAAGATAAATTTCCATCCAAATATTTGAATTTTGAACAAAAAAACATCATTTTCCACCAAGGATGAAACAGTCGAATTTCCAGTTAGAGGAATTTATTTTTAACCAAACTGATGGGTTCTTAGTTAAAATGATAAATATTCAATTAAAATAAATGTATTTCACGCAAAAAATGTGAATTTTCAACTATAAAGAATAATTTCCTACAAAAGAGGCAAATTTGAAACAAAGGAAATACATTCTCAAAGAAACAGTTATATTTTCAAATTCAAATATCATTGTTCAATTTAATAGTTGAATCTTCACTGAACAGGGATGAATTGATTTTTAGCAAAGTAGTTACAATTTCAATTAGAGGTGAATTTTGAATCGAAATAATGCAACTTTAATAAGAAAATCGGACTTTCAACAAACAAGTTCAAATTTCAAACAAGTATTTGATTTTCAACTCGGAAATTTTATGATAAAAATTCTAGAACTTACTGGAACAATGATTTTTTAATCGAAGAATTCCATTAAACTATTTCTCTGAGAATTCATGTACATTGTGAGAAATTCGCCTTTTTTGTAGAAAATTAATATTTATGATTAACACCTCACCTTTCTTGCATAAATTACAACTTTTCCAGTTGAGGATTCATCATTTTACCTACAAATTCATCAGTTTGATTGAAAATTAATCTCTTCAACTGAATATTTAACAATATTCCCATAAGGAATTCACATATTCCTTTGAAAAATCAATTTTTTCGTAGGAAATTATCTTTTTCTTTGAAAGCTATTTTCTTGTTTACAAATACTCGTTTACGGTTAATGGTCCAAGTTAGAAAGTTGGATAATTTTCATTCTAGTTGAAAATCATTCATATAGTTTGAAACTCTTATGTTTTGTTTGAAATAAATTATTTCAAGCAAAAATGTTACTATCCAAGTTTTGATAGATCTTGTTATTTTTATAGCTCAAAATTTAACCATTTTATTGAAAAGTTGTATTTCTTGGTGGAAAATTGATTCCTGGTAAAAAATTCTACTATTCCAGCTGGAGGTTTATCATTCAGTTAAAAATTCGTCTTTCTGGTTTGAAATCGAACTAGTTTGAGTATACAATCTTATTTTTAAATTCATCATTTTGCTTAAAAATGGAACAATTTGTTTAGAAGTTACTTTTTTGTTATGAATAATTTTTTTCAACTGACAAATTTCATGGTTGTATTTAAAAATTTATTTTTTGGGTCGAAAATCAATAATTTTCCAGTTTGGAATTCAACTATTTCGTTAGAACACTGTAGTTTTTGGTAGAAATCAATAGTTACATTAGAAGTATAATCTTCTTGTTTAAATATTCCCATTTATGATTAAGAACTGGAGTGCTATAGTCAAATATTTATCATCTAAGTTGGAAATTCGTCTTTTTTAATGCCGTAAATTGATTTTTCGAAATTTTAACTTCAACTACTCCAATCATTGAGAGGAAATGATATTTTTGCGTGGAAGATTTGAGTATTTCTTTGGAAGTTAATTCATTTTGCAATGTTTGATCTGTATGAATTGAATAAAAATAATTCCTAATTGTCATCTAAGCTTTTCTGTTCTCTTACCTGATTGACAATTATTAGGCTGAAAAAAATGTTTGCGGTACACTTTAATGCATATTTCTTTCTCATACCTATTTAATTCTTATAGCTGGGATCGTTATGCAGTGTATCGTGATCGTAGTGAAGTGTGTCGCTCCGACAGCGACACAGTGTCTTATACTAAATGTAAGGCTGTCAGAGCGCTACGTGTTTACTTCCAATAACGATACTTTTCATATCGTCTTAACAACGACATCATGTCTTCGCGATCACTCTAATATTGCTACTCTAGCAATATGGAGTTTTCCTTGTACGTTGCACAAGCATAAAATATGAAGCAAAATAAGAGTTTTCAAACTGTCATGAAAAACTTCCCAATAATTGTTACTTATTCAGATGTTGTAAAGTCATATGCTTCGTCAAGGTAGATTTGCGTACAGTTTTGAGATTGCAAATAGAGCAAATAAATTCCGGTTTGTCTATGGCATGTTCTAAACGCATATGTCTATATAAACTTGGCTGAAGACTATAACTTCGGGAACATTTGTTGCAATAATGCCTCGCTTGTGATTTGTTTTGTTTTGTTTTGAGATGTACAAGATCGATATGGGTTTTCATGTTACACTTCAGTTTGAATCGTTTGCTACATAGATGACAATTGAATTGTGGAATGACGTCGCATTGAAATTTTTGATGTTGAGTCAAATTCCTTTTCCATTTATAACTGCGAGCACACTTTTCGCATTTGTATTCCTCTTTCGGGTCATGTGGTGATTTTTTAGTTTTCTGCTTATTTTGATTCCTCGGCTTGTTGACACTCAAAATATCAGATGTTCCCATATCCCCGGTACATACTTTTGATTCCCACTTTATTTTACGTTTTTGGCTCGTAACCTTATCTGAAAATTCAACAGAATGTAATTAGCAATTTCGTAATTCATACTCGTGATAAAGATAGTAGATAATTCACATAAATTGAATAAATCGTTTTATTAGGAAGTTAAGGGCGTTGGACATTTTTGACTTAGAATTTTTTTGAAAGGTACGGCACTGACTTTGGGTATTTATTTGCTTCGAGTCTTTTTTGAACCAATAGGGAAAATCTAACAAAAACCCGGGGTCTTTTGGAATCCTTAGAGCTAAGTGAAAATGTGGTTGTACGGCAAGGGAGCAGACCACGCGATTCAGCGCTGCTAACGAAACTCATCGGGGCTCTTAATTATCGACGTATCAAGACCCCGCCAAAGCTGGGAATAAAAATGTGAATTACAATTGCCTGAGAAAATATTTAAATAGTTCTGGCAGATACCATCTCCAAACGCACCAATTCTACAGATGAACAAATGTGGTATCATTTATGAAGTTTGAAAATGTAGGTGATATTTATAAATCTACCAATTTAGAAATAATGTTCCAATTTTGAAATTTATTCATTGCTGTCCAATAGGATTTAGAGTTGATAAAAAAATGTGTAGGAGTTCAATTCAAAAATTGTACAGTACTACACTTGTAATAAATTTTTCATTTACAAAATTTATAATTCAGTGATGGGGTAAATTTGGAAAATTATAAACAAATGTACTGGCAATCCAGCTTAGAAATTTCAGGATTGAAAATGTGATGACTTTAACAATTTTTAAATTTATAATTCAGTGATCAGAAGATTTATAAAAATTATAAACAAATTGACGGACAGGCCAGTTCAAATTTCAGGATTTCAAGTCTGGTTATTTTGCAATCCTTAAATTTATTAATCTGCGACCAAAAGAAGTAAGAGTCTAGAAAGAAGTGTGATGAATTTGTCAATTACTTCTGAAATTGCAGAATAAGATGGATTTGATAATTTTGGAAATCTATATATACATACATTGGCAGAGAATTCAGTTTAAAGCTTTGTTATTTCTAAATTGGAAGATATATATCTAAATATCATCTACATTCTCAAATTGGTAAATAATTTCACATTTGTTTATCAGTAGAATTGTTGCGTTTGGAGATGGTACCTGCCAGAACTATTCAGACATATTCTCAGGCAAACGTAATTCACGTTTTTATCTCGAACTTTGGCGGGGTCTAGATACGTCGATACGTAAGAGCCTCGATCAGTGTCGTTAGCAGCGCTGACTCGCGAAGTCTGCTCCCTTGGCGTTCAACCAAATTCTCACAGAGCTCACACATAGGGCCTGTCATTTTATATCAGTGGACTGTGCTTTTCTGCGAAGTGAATCGCGAATTTTGTGATGACCATCTTCTTGCAAGTAATCTAGGAATCATAGCGGACCACCGGGAATATATCTTAGATATTGGGGTTGTGCGGGAAAAAATAAAGTAGTGACCAGCTTCGCTGTTGCTGAACAAGTCTCGCCGACATCGTCTGCTACCAGAGGATTTCTGCATTCCGGTATATTCATGTTTACGATGGAAATATTTATTTCCTCAGTCCATTTGAAATTTCTTCGATCTAAGGATCCCAAAAGACCATGAGTTTTTGTAAGATCTTCCCTATTGCTTAATAAACGACCCAAAAACAAATAACTACGCGGAATCAGTGCGGTACCTTTAATAAAAAATTCTGAGTCGAAGCTGTCCAACGCCATGATAAACCTGAATATTTGGTGAAAATGATAAATTCATTCTTACCATTGATGATTTCTTCCTTTATTTCTAAAGTTCCATCATTATCGTATTCAATTCTGCAAGTTAAAATCTTGGCATCACAATATTTTCCAGAAGAAATTTCAGTAGTTGAAGATCTTTCGTCTATTTGATTTTTTTCTGAAAAAAGATTGTGACCTTCCTTCTCGTCATTCAAAAAAACTGTTTCAAATCCAAAAACTTCACTGGAGGATAGGGCAGGATGTGGTTCACCATCTGGTTTTCCTGTCGATTTCTCTGAATCACTTTCGAAATTCTTTGTGTTACTTAAAGCACTCTCTTCATCTATAAAAATATAAAGTGAAAAATTGAATTAGAATAACTGCTGATGATATTTTTCCATAGCATTTAGCAGGTATAAACTATAATAACTATCCGTACTCATTTTCATTGCATTAACATTTTTACCGCATTGTATATTCGTAGGAGTTCAGAAGACTTCCGTTCAGTTGAACTATTCTTTAGATGAATTTCTATTTACCTGAACGTTTTCACGCTCGTTTAGCTGAACTCGGGCGGCCCCCTCTACCCCCACTACTCTCGCGTAGACAAGGCAAGTGACGGTAGCAACCAATTAGAAGTTACCTCTAGAAACACCCATGCGGAGGGAAACAGTGGTGGGAATTTCTCCCGAGTTCAGCTAAACGAATGTTTACGTCACGTAGCGGTTCAGCTAAACGGAAGTCTCCTGTAACTTTTTTAAAATTAACAGGGGTAAGGACCATCAGTGGATCATGCAGTAAACTTAAATCAAAGGAAAGAACCGCTACACAGAGATTTCATTTTATTTTTCAAATGAAGTAGTAATACGTTTTAGTAGATCAAAAATAGTAGTCATTAATCTTTCTCGCCATACCTTCATTTTTATTACATGATCGGAAGGTATAACCCAAAATCCTACATTACAAAATAGTAGTTCTTGTCGATTTCAATAGGAAGACTGTTTCAGAACCTTGAAAGAGGTTTATTGCAAAATAAGGGTTTTAAAATTATCACGAGAAACTTTCCAATAATTGTTACTTGTTCAGATGTTTTGAAGTGATATGCTTTAACATGTTGTTTTTGAATTTGATTTTAAGATTGCAAATATCGCAAATCAATATTTCTGGCTTGACTGCTGCGTGTTCTAATCGTTTATGTTTATTCAAATCAGTTCGCCAGCTGTAGCTTCGAGAACATTGGTCACAATTATGCCTCGTTTTTGGCGTCTCAAGATATTTTTTGAGATGCACATAATCGATATGGATCTTCACATGATGTTTATGTTTAAACTGTTTGCCACAGAACTCACAGTTGAACTGGGGCATAACTTCGCATTCGAATTTCTTATGAGTAAATAAATTATTTTTATGCTTGTAGCTTCGAGCACACTTTTCGCATTTGTATCTTGTTTCTGGTTCGCTTGTTGACGCCTGAACTTTCTGCTTCTTTTGGTTCCGCAGTTTGTTAGCAGTCAAAATATCAGCTTTTCTCGTACCTGCATTACACAATTTTGACTTATATTTCTTATAGTATATCTGGCCTGTAACCGTCACATCTGGAAGTAACACAAAATGTTAATATCACTTCTTCATTTTATAGTTTAAGTGACGATGTTTTTACTATGAATCTAGCCATACCATCAATAATTTCTTCCTTTATTTCCAAAGTTTTGTCATTGTCGTATTCAATCCTCCAAGCTGAAGTTGCACCATCTGGTCTCTCTGATGATTCCGTCGGATCATTCTTGAAATTCTTGGTGTTGCTTGAAGCACTTTGATCATCTTTAAAAAGAAAACATAACATTTATTTAATTATAATATAAAATATAATTTTGTAGCAGATATAGATATAAACAATAATTCTTATACAATCGCATCAGCAATATGCTTTGACAAGTGTTGTTCGTATTTAGTTTCGTCATATAAAATATCGCAAGTAAATCGTGATGTAACTGCGTATTATTCAATTAACAGCCGAAATATCAGCTTCTATAATATTTACAATACACAGTTTTCACTCACGTATTGTATTACTTTTCTGCCCTGTAAAAATCTCATCTGGAAATTAAACAAATTGTGATTTCCATTTTCTTATTCTCCACACTTTCCAATTTTTTCCATACTTCCTCTTTTCCTTTTTCCCAATCTCACCATTCTTTCCTAATTTTTTAATTTCCTCCTTGGTCTCATCCTCTCTCCTACTTAGACTCTCTAGCCTTCCACACATTTCCTCTCTTCATTCCTTCATTATTTTCACAATCAAATTTTTTCCTCTCTCTTTCCTTGGAAGAAAATCAAGAACGTAGGGAGATAAAAATGATAGCAATAGAAGAGAGATTGAGTAGATTAGAAGCAAGGGCAGAGCAGAGTACAAAGGGGATGGAAAATCGAGAAAGTAAATAAAGGTGGGATAGACACGCATGACGCGCAGAATGATCACAGATGTGTACAAAGGAGACTGACAGAGAAAGAAACACAGATAGGAGGAGAACAAAGGAAGAAGAGGAGCAAGAACGTTGTGATCAAGGGGATGGAAAGAAAAAGCAGAACAGGAGAAGAAGAGGTGAGGAAAGGGATAAGGGACATTGGAGCAAAAGTAAAGGTAGAAACAGTAAGGAGAATAAGAAGGATTGAGAAAGGGAGGAGAGGCATGTGTTTGGTGACACTAGGAAATGTGGAGGAGAGATTCCAAATAATGGGTAAGAAGAGTTTGTTGAAAGGGAGAACAGAGAGAATCACAAAAAATATGACGCAGCAGGAGAGGAGAAGAAAATGGATAATAGGGCAGAGTGCATGGGAAGAAAGAAGGAAATTTAGCAGGGTAATAATAGGGAGGGATAAAATATGGGTAAACGGAGAGACGAGGATCTGGGACGAAGAAAAAGAAGTTTTGAAAGTCTGTCATAAGGGGCAAGGGGGAAAAAGAACGAGAGAAGTGGAGGAAGTGAAAGTGGAATTCCGGAATGTGTTGGGATTAAAAAACAAAGACTTAGGTTTCTGGGTGGAATTGAAAAAATGGGACGTAGTAATGATGAGTGAGACATGGATGGAGGAGAAAGACTGGAAAGGGATAGAGAAAAAACTACCAAGGGGATATGTTTGGAGGATGCAAGAAGCAAGAAAGGAACATGAGAAAGGGAGAGGGATAGGCGGCATGGTATCAGGGGTAAGAAAGGATCTTAGGGTAGAACAGGGAACTGAGGATGACGGGGAAACAAAGTACGTAGTAATGATGAGAAGAATTAAAGTGAGTGAAAAACGGTGGCGGTAGTATGTGTTTACAGGAAAAGAGGAGAAGAGGAGGGATGGGAAGTTATAAGGAGGTAGATTGGAGGAAAAGGAGAGGGTCTTGTATTGATTGGGGGTACCTAAATGCATGGACTGGAGACCAGGGAGAGAAGTATAGGATAAAGAGGAGGCGTTCATGATAAAATCGAAACATAGGGAAACAGATCGAGAGGGTAGGGCACTTCTGAACTTGATAGGAGAACGAGGGTGGTGCATCTGCAATGGAAATACTAAAGGGGACGAAGATGGCGAAATAACATTAACAAGAAAAGGGGAGACCATAATAGACTACATTTGAGCAGGAGAGAGGGTAAGAAAGCTAATGGTGGAAATGGAAGTGGGTAATGGGATAAGCTCTGAGCAGTTCCCGGTAATAGCAAAACTGAAAGGAGGGGGTCATAGACATTCTAGAGGTGAGAAGGGAAGAGGAGAGGTAAGAAACGAAAGCATGGATAGCTGGGTCAGAAAAAAGTTGGAGGGATTCAGAGAAAACATGAAGAAAGAGAATCTGAAAGGTGTAGAAAAAGAAGGGGTAAAAGAGATATTAGAAAGAATTAGGGGAAGGATTGAAAGGGTAAAAGGGGTGGTAAGACCGAAAGGGAAGACGGCCATAGGAAGGAAAAGGTTGGTGGGATAAGGAATGTAAAAAAGGTAAAGATAGAATAAAGGAGAGTGTAAGAAAATGGAGAAGAGGAGAGATCAGCAAAAAGGAGTATAATAGGAGAAAACGAGTATATGAGGGAATGTTGAACGAGAAAAGACAGAAGGAGAAGGTTAGATATATGGAGGAGGTACAGCAAGCAGTAAAGGAAGGAAAGGTATGGGAGGTTATAAATAGGGAAAGAGGAAGAAGGGAGTGAATGAGGATATGAAAATGAATGAATGAACGGAGTATTTCAAAGTTCTGTTGGGAGAGGAAGAAAGAAAAGTTGAAGAAGAACAAAAGAAGGTAATTGATTTTTATTTTTAGTTAAACTCTTGGCGCCAAAATTAATGAAAGTAGAAATGACAGAAGTAGTAGAAAAATATTATTGGCAAGCTGATGTTATTTTCTATTTATTCGACTCACTCTCCGTAGTTTGATCTCGAAAATCATGACATGAAAGTTACAATCAGTAATTTTGATCATTTTAATTCTTATCTGAAAAATACGAAACATTTGAAAATCCAGAAATGTTATTTTATTAACTACGGATCAACTGAAGGTGCATAAATATTTTGGTGATAGAACACAAATTTCCTAATTATTCTGAATGATAATTAATATTATTATAATATATTGTTATTATATTGTTTATATTATCAATAAAAGCATTTTTCACTTTATATAGATTACATATCATCACTTTGAAGAGTACAATAAAATATATTATGCAGTGATTTCTACCACAAGTAATACAATAAAAAAAAAGATCTCAAGTAGTACGGAAAATTCAAAGAGGAAAAATCAAGTTACAGGAACGTAATAATAACTTTTTGAAATATTTTCAAGTAAAATAGTATAAAAAGTAATCTTTGCATTCAGTTTCGTAATCGCAATTATTACTTCTTTATGTTGTCTGTAAACTTTTTCCATGATGCACATTACGCACGTGGCGATCAACGTGATGTTTATGCTTAAAGTGTTTGCCACATAATTTGCAACTGAACTGAGGCATGACGTTGCATTCGAATCTTTGATGAGAAGTTAAATTATTTTTGAGTGTATAGCTTCGTGCGCAGTTTTCGCATTTGTATCTCTTTTCAGGTTCATGGTTTGATTTCTGAATTCTCTGTTTCTTCTGATTCCACATTCTGTTAGCAGCCAAATTTTTTCTCCTCATATCGAAGATACACAGTTTTGACTTGTAACTTTTACTACGCTTCTGACGTACTTCTTGATCTGAAAAATTAACGAAATATTATTTTCAATTTTTGATTTCGTAATTTCAGAAGAGATATTTTTTATAACACATGCATGATTTCAGACCTTTTCGACGCCTGTGAAGCGAGACTAAAGCTCTACTTTTCACTCCTTAGGGAGTAAAAAGTACTTTCTACTCTCTAGGGAGTGGAAACAGAAGTTTAAGATAAATAATAAAAATTATATATCTATAAGCTTCCATTTCACGATGATTATCCCACTCTTAGTAAAAACTTTGAATAAATTTTAGTTGAGAATAATAGAATTTTACGGTAATTTATGGGAGGTCATCGTACATAACTTGAAAAATAACAGTGAGTAACCGGAAATTTCCAAATTGAATTTTGGGTTACTTATCTCGAATCGCCATAAATGACATAATAAATTACTAATAATTACCGAGAATTTTTATGAATTTCCGGAGATCTTCGGAAATATTTTTATAAATTGAATTTTTTCTGGAAAATTACCATTATCAACCGAAATTTTTCATGAACCTCCAGGAATTATTGGAAATTTTCAAAATTGAATTTTGGGTGATTTATGGTAAGTCACCACATTTCCCTGCGAAATTACCACAAATGACCGAAAATTTCCATAAATTTCCGGAAATACAAAGAAACTTTCAAATCGAAATTTTGGATTAGAACTTATCATGAGATCCCATAAATTACCTGCTGAATTACTAATAATTACTACAAATTTTCATGAATTTTTGGAAATGAATGGAATTCCCTTCCAAAATTGAATTTTGGGTGATTTATGGTAAGTCACCATATTTCCCTGCGAAATTACCACAAATGACCGAAAATTTCCATAAATTTCCGGAAATACAAAGAAACTTCCAAATCGAAATTTCGGATTAGAACTTATCATGAGATCCCATACATTACCTGCTATATTACTAATAATTACTACAAATTTTCATGAATTTTTGGAAATGAATGGAATTTCCTTCCAAAATTGAATTTTGGGTGATTTATGGTAAGTCACAATATTTTCCTGTTTAATTACCATAGATGACCCAAAGTTTTCATAAACTTCCGGGAATTAATGGAAATTTTTAAAATTGAATTTTGAGTGATTTATGGTAAGTCACCATATTTCCCTGCGAAATTACCACAAATGACCGAAAATTTCCATAAATTTCCGGAAATACAAAGAAACTTCCAAATCGAAATTTCGGATTAGAACTTATCATGAGATCCCATACATTACCTGCTATATTACTAATAATTACTACAAATTTTCATGAATTTTTGGAAATGAATGGAATTTCCTTCCAAAATTGAATTTTGGGTGATTTATGGTAAGTCACAATATTTTCCTGTTTAATTACCATAGATGACCCAAAGTTTTCATAAACTTCCGGGAATTAATGGAAATTTTTAAAATTGAATTTTGAGTGATTTATGGTAAGTCACCATATTTCCTTGCGAGATTACCACGAATGACCGAAAATTTCCATTAATTTCCGGAAATTCAAAGAAATTCTCAAATCGAAATTTTGGGTTAGAACTCATCAAGGGATACCATAAATTACCTGCTAAATTACTAATAATTACCAAAAATTTTTATAAAGTCCTGGGAATTGATGGAATTTTTTCATTTATTCGAAATTTGGGTGATTAATGGTAAGTCATTATATTTTCCTGTAGAATGACCATGAATGACCAGAAGTTTTCATAAATTTCCGGAAATTTATGGAAATCTTCGAAATTTAATTTTGGATGATTTATGGTAAGTCACAATATTTTCCTGTAGAAAGACCATGAACGACCGGAGGTTTTCATAAATTTCCGGGCATTTATAGAAATCAATAAATGAAATTTGGGGTAAGCTATATTAAATTAACATGAATTGCCTGCGAGAATAATATGAACTACGGAAAATTTTCATGGATTTTCGGAAATTTATTGGAATTTTTAGAATGAATTTTGGGTGATTAATGGTAAGTCACCATATTTCCCTCTGAAATTACCATAAATTACCAAAGATTTCCATAAATTTCCGAAAATTCTTTGAAATTCTCAAATTGAATTTGGGGTTATCTGTTTTAAGTTACCATGAATAGCCTGTGAGAATAATATGAATTACGGAAAACTTTCATGAATTTCCGGAAATTCATGGAAATTTTCAAAATTGAATTTTGGTTGATTTATGGTAAGTCACAATATTCTCCTCTAAAATTTCCAGAAACAACTGAAAATTCCCATAATTTTCCGGAAATTCATTCCTATTTTAAAATTGCATTATGGGTTACTTATCTTAAGTTACCGTAAATTACCTGCTAAGTTACTAATAATAACCGGAAATTTTCATGAATTTCCGAAAATTCATGGAAATTTCCCAAATTGAATTTTGGGTGGTTTATGGTAGGTCACCATATCTTACTGTAAAATTACCATAAATGTTCGAAAATTACCATGAATATACGGAAATTTATAGAAATTTTTTTATCGAATTCTAAACTTCGAAACTTCTTTGCGATCATGCTACCTTTATTCGAACACCAATATTTGCTGAAATCATGACTGTATTTCGATGAATGTCTGAAATCATCCATTTGTTAAAAAATATCGTATGCGCCGAGAGATAGGTGCATAATATACTGATAATCCCAAATCTTGTCATACCTCCAAACATTTCTTCCCTTATTTTCACAGTTTCGTCATCATCGTATTCAGTTGGGCAAGTTAAAGACATGTCATCGGAATCATTGTGAGATAAAACCTTAGGAGTTATGTATTTCCCGCTCAACTGATTTCTTTTCAAATTCCAAATTTGAGTTTCGAATTCCAAAAGGTCAGAGGTGCGAAACACAGGATATGGTCCACCATCTGGTCTTTCTGTTGATTTCTTTAGATCGTTCTCGAAATACTTGATGTTACTTAGAGCAATCCGTTGATCTAGAAAAGGTAAACGCAAGAAGATTCATTTAGTAATGTTCTATGATTTTATTCCATATCTCAGAACAGATTGAGGTTATTCAAAACAAATGCACAATGACATCATAATGACAAATCATCTACGGAAATCGTATCATACATTCGTAAGAGTATATTACACTCAACGCTTGCCTGGGGGCCTGTCGGCAGAGGGCCAGTTTCTCGGCTGTTCATGCTTGAGTGATTCTGTTCCTTCCCCCAAGCCTCGCACGTCGCAGCACGACAGCGCATCAGTCTTGAAAAGGCAGTACTGTAATGCGTAGTATAGAAGTTGTCTACTTGGAGACTTGCGAAGCACGTATTCACGAAACTATAGATACGGTCCTGATTGTTTACCTTCGCCTAGTGAGTCGTCGCTTCAAATCTGGTTTGAACTGGATTTCTAATTGCTATCGCCTGAGGACCACAACCTCATCCATACCAGCCCCCAGACAAGCGGTGAGTGTATTTTTACAATATGAGGAAGGTTAATACCACCAAAGGATCATGCAACTAATTTAAAATCAATAATAGAGAAGAGTCTGCACAAAAAATGTATTTTATTCCTCGAATTAAATTATGGAATCGACTTTAGTTTTCACTCTTATCATTTGTTATTGGAGTAATAATACTTTCCAGTAAATCAAAAAAAGTCAATTGATCATTAATATATCTATGCCATTAACATACATTTTTGTTACATAAACGGAACGTATAACAAATTCTTAATTTGAGAAAAGTAATTAATTCTAATATCGATGAAGAAACCCTTTCAGTTCAGTATATTCAGATTTCATTATTGCAATTCATTGGGTAAGAAAATTTCCTTCGACATTTTTAGGGTACCATATGAGAAGCTCAAATCCAAGTTTTCGAACATCAACCCTTTTCAGGGTGCCCGCCATCTTGAATTGAGGGGTGATTTCTCGTTTCGAGAATAACAGTCGTATTTTTGATTTAGTCAAGAAAAGTGTTCATACCATTTTTCATGAGAAAAATGAGTTTTCAAAATTATAATATTAGATTTTTTTTCTTATTTTGCTCATTTGTTGCTTAACAATCGATCATACAAATAAAAAGAGGGTTAAAAATTTTTTTAGATCGAACATCTTTTTCGATTCTGGTGATATCGCAAAACTTTTAGGACAAAAGTTGTAATTCACACGACCCTCTACAATTTTTGTTTGCAACCTTTTTTCTTAAGAGCCAACTTACTTGGTAGTTGGTATTGCTGGATTGCGAGCGCTGTGCCGCACAATGGGGATGGAATGTTCAAAACCAGCTACAGGTCGCAAATCTTGAACAAATCAAACAAAATTTTGGCAGAAAATTTTTCTAATGAATTTCAAAGAGATTCACGGAGCCAAATTTTTCAGAATAATTTGCCTAAACAAATAGTGTGAACAATTATTGCTAAATTTCAACAATTTTTTTTCGCGAAACTGAAGGCAAACCTGACATCAGCGCACGAAAAACCCTCTTAGTTAACATATGTTGCATTTGTATTATTATTCATTTTCTTATAGACGCAAAATTAGTTATTTAGTCCTATGGTTGTAAGAAATTGTATTTTAAATATGAAATATACTGCTTTTGACATATTTTTCCAGTAGAATTAGATGTTAGAATTTATTTTGAAAAAGAATTGGAATCAGCAATAATGCATCCATACAGAATGTTAAAACAAATTTATTTTGCAAAACTAATGCCAAATTTAGAATCGGCTATGCCTGAGACTCCTTAAATTCTATATTGTTTATCTAGTTAATGACTCAAAATCTTATATTCACGAAAGGGTTACAAAATTGAGTTTTAGAAGATCTTGATTTCGCCAAATTTTGTTTGAAAAATATGTTTGAACAAATTATTTTTAGAAATTTGGCTTCGTGAGTCTCTTTGTAATTGAATAGCAAACATTTATCGCTTAATTTTGTTTGATTTGGTTCATATTTGCGACTTGTAGGTGGTTTTGAAGAAAAGTTATTGCTGTATCCCCAGTGTGTGCCGTACTTAATTATTCTAAGTTTCTTCGATAGAATGGAGCTCAAAATTTTTTATTTTTTTTCAGTTGAATATAATTTTGACTTTTTTGCGTGCATGGTTTATATTGCAATTATCTTTCATTCGTTATTTTCATTTTCAATTTTTATTGTTTTTAAACTTAACTTTGATTATTTCTCATTGGCATTTGAATTATTTACTATTGTTCAATGCAGTTTTATACGATTATTCATATAATTTCTCTTGTTTGTTAGAAGAATAAATGAAAAAATTCTGGAAAAATAAAGAATGAGACAATTTTTACAGGAATTGGATAACGGAACCTATTTACTAAAATGGTGAGATTCGTGTTACAAACCTCACAATCTTTAATTTATTAATATGCAATCAGTATAATGAAATTTCATGTTTTTTGATCAGTTTAAGTTTCTTTTTCACAAAGATACAAAAAAACGTTATAATCCTTCAACAATTTCACGCTACTGTAAGCATGCTACTGATAGTATTAAAATATTGTTTGCATGGTTCAAAATATAATTAAACATTAAAAACCTAAGAGAATAAATAAATAAAAAAACTCACGTAAAATTAAAAATATTGAGTCGAGGAAAGGTTGATTTTTTTCAAGGAAATAGAATAAAATTTGAAAATTCATTGAGGCATAAATTCTTTGCTTCAAAGATTATCTTTGCTGATGGAATAACGAAAACTTTGATGATACAACCATTTTTGGTCAAATTATAAATCTTAAGAAAAGAAAGAATTAAAATAACTACGGAAATCGCGCTTTGATTTAAAAAATCGTAGTTTCCAATTAACAAATTTTCGCTAATATATATTTATACTGAATGTTGTTAATAATTAAGATCACTTCTAAAATTGAAATAAAATGTTAGTTCAATAAGCATATTTTGTCAAAATTCTACGAGTATCATTTTACCACAAAAATATTTGGGTCATAGAAGTTTTTATTTCAGTTTATCGATAAATATTCACTTTCGAAAAAACAAAATTTCTTACAGATCTAAGTAAATTTTCTAAATCGGCACAGCGCTCGCAATACAGCACTGCCAATACAGCTCTACCAACTGCCGAGTGACGGTGCGCGCAACTTCCAGACGCTACGGTAAGTAAACAATTGCTTTTACAAAATAAAATGTCGAACAAAGATTAAAGAAGATCGTGTTAATTCCAACTTTTGTCTTAAAAGTTTTGCGATAGCACCGGAATCAAAAAAGATATTCGATCTGAAAAAATGTTCAACCCTCCTTTTATTTTTATAATCAATTTTTAAGCAACACATAAGCAAAATACGAGTATATATCACATATACTAATCTGTAGAACTTATTTTTCTCATGAAAAATGGTGTCAATTGTTTTCTTGATTAAATGAAAAATACGACTGTTATACGCGGTACAAGAAATTACCCCTCATTCCAAGATGGCGGACAACGTGCAAAGGGCTGATGGTCGAAAACTTCCATTCAACCTTCCTATGTGGTATCCTAAAGATGGAAAAATGTGTTTCCTACCCAATGAATTGCAATAATACATATGGGAATCCGACTTAATATACTGGACTATTTTAAAACCGTGAAAAATTAAGCTTGAGTCTCAGATTAGTGATTTCACAAAAAGTAAGTGAGGTATAACAATACGATTATTTTATTTGATGCAAAAATGAGTTCCCAACTATTAGAAAAAATGTTCGCACAATTGAATCTCGCGTACATAATAATTATTACTTCTTGAGATGTACTGAAGTTATATGCTTCGACAAGTCTGATTTTCGTTTAGTTTTGTAACCGCAGCTATCACATGCAAATTGTGGCTTAACTTCTACGTGTTCTAAACGTTTATGTCGATATAGATCATTTGGCCAAATGTAGCTTCTAGAGCATTTGTCGCAATTATGCCTAATTTGTGATGTCTGCAAGTCGGTTTTAAGATGTACGTGACCAACGTGGCGACTCAAGGTTCTTTTTTGTCTAAATTGTTTGCCACAGAATTTACACCCAAACTGTGGCATGACGCCGCATCCGAATTTTTGATGAGTAGTCAAACTTCCTTTCGTGACGTAGGTTCGCGCGCACTTTTCGCATTTGTATTTTCTCTCTGGATTCTGGTTTGGTTCCTGAATTCCAGTCCAAAGGATTTTGTTAACAGCCGATTCTTTGATATCCGCAACAAAAAATTTCGACTCATATTTTGTATTGCGCTTGCGGCCCGTAAGGGTCTCGTCATCTGAAAATTACACAAAATGTAATTTGCACTTTGGATTTCACAATTTTAAGAAAAATGTTTCATAATTGTAATAGTCATGCCTGAGATGATTTCTTCCTTGATTCCAAAAGTTGCATCAATCTCATGTTTAATTAGAGTGTTGGCACCAGATTTATGTGGAGAAGAAATACGAGTAGTTTTTATGGAATATGTCCTAATAGCTGGTCTTTTTGTTGATACATTTGAGTCAATGCTGGCAGGTTCATCTAGAAAATCAAAACGTGAGGGTTACAGTTAGTGAATTTCAATGATTTTAGTTCGTATCCCACAACAGATGATGGTTATTGGGAATGGTGGTCGACCATTTCGCCATCTGTTGCCAAAAATTAGAACTAGAGAGAGTAGGCACTCAACTGTCAGAACCCACGTCTAAACGCATGTGATTACAATTAAATGCTATTTACGTTTAAAAAATGCGGATTTCGGTGCGTGGAATCTTTAGATTTACAGAGTCTACACCTTTCTGTCGTAATTTTGTGGAAGGTAAGAAAGTTTTAAATGCCGGTCACGTCATATATTGCGGTTAAAGATGTGGTGGTAACCCGTATAATATTTTGTTCCTTGCATTTTGTTTGCAAACGTCTAATACGAAAAGTAATTCTCACGAAATTACGGGATTAATTTCGTCCACTGGAAAAATCTTAGGCGTTAAGTGTTCATGCAACGCAGGATTGAGCAAAAAATACAAACACAGTGTTAAAACATACAGGATAAAAGTTTGAGGGTACGTAATAGGCGAGGTTTATAATAGTTAATATACATGCACATACAGTTATATTTTTATAATAAAAAGATTTCAGGCTTATCTGGCCCTGTGTTCAACGAGTAGGCCTCTTCTACAAAATGACGCCAGCGAACTGGCATGTTTGATTTCACTTCATTTCCCATTTTTAAAACTCTTCCCCAAATATTTCTCCTATCGCCTGCTCTAATTTTTCCAAGTCCAATTGTGTATTTAATTGGCATACCGGCTTTCGGAAAGTGGTTAAAACTCTATTCCGGATTTTTACGCGCTTTGCTATTACAGCCGAAAACAGAACAAAAAATTCGGCTTTCGGACTCCTTAGGAGAGATAAGAACTCCTGTCTCCATAATTAGGTGGAACACAAGTGAAAATTTTCCTTTATCTAATTAAAATGTTCGTTTTACTGGTTTATTTACACTTTTCACATGGGTTTTGACATTCAAGTGCCTATTATTTCTAGTTCTGAGTTTTGCCACCAGGTGGCGTATCGCAGTTTAACCATTCCCAATGGATTCAATAATTTGAAACATGAGCAACAACAATATGAGACATTCTTTTACAAATCGAACAGAGAATTGACCGACCCATTTTCGATTAAGCTAATACTTTTTTACAGATTCCTTATCGAAAAAGAGAAGATACGTATTTGAGGATTTTTTTTATTTTGCAATTTTTTGAGAAATAGGAGTGGTTGAAAAATTGAGCATTTGATTGAAGACTATTTAAAAAAAATGCATAACTCCTGTTCTTTTTGAGCTAGAGACATTTTTTTTTAATTTGAAAGGTATAAGAACGAGCTTTAATAAAACAATAATCCCAAATATATTATCAACAAATTCAAATTGTTATAAACAATTAAAATTTAAAAATAAATTTTCAACTAGTTTGACCCCCATGAATTAGGTTCTTAGTATCTTTATCATATTCTACGTCAAATTTTCGATCGAAAACGATTTATTTCAAAATGGCGAAATTATTATTACTATCGGGAAAAATTTAATGTAT
>WSXT02157306.1:0-10140 GCA_011762715.2 Neuroterus valhalla | reverse complement strand
TATTTCCTTATTTCTTCACATTTCGGATTTTACCGCATTTACCCATTTACAACACATGACCGGTAAATGACGGGTAAGTGACCGTCAGACCGCTGTCAGTCCCATCTCTAGCTGCCGGGAAAAGCAATACATTTCAGCCCCTATCTATCAGAAATCGATGAAAAATTCTAGAGTGTTTCCAAAGCTTCCTACCTAAAATCTCAAACATGGGTTTTGTATATTTTGATGATAAATGACTGTAAAAAAAGTTTCCTCCTCCGGGCTACCGGGGAAGACAGTTATTATTGACCCTTTACAATTGAATGTTTTCCCCGGCAGCTGAGATGAAACTTTTTCCACTGTTATTGATCATCGAAATTTACAAAATTCATGGTAAAGATTTCAGGTAAAAAGCTTTGAACACGTTTCGGATTTGTTTTACGATTTTTGAAATTTTTGGGGGTTGAAAACGACAGCCTCCCCCAGCAGATAGGGGGACGAAACTTTTTCTGTGATTATTTAACATCAAAATGTTCAAAATTCATGTTTGAGATTCTAGGTAAGAAGCTTCGAAAGCATTTTAGAATTTTTCATTGATTTTTGACACTTTGAGGTTGAAATTGACTGCTTTGCCCGGCAGCTAGGGGAAACGTTACAAACGTTACGAGCTGTTATGTGTTTCTGAACCAACAAGTAGTTGCTATTACTTTAGATCAGCCTACTAAACGCGAATAGTAGCATATACTTTACCAGTTTTCCCCGTGTATGTGTATATATATATATATATATATATATATATATCCATACAAACATTTTTCATGATGGATATTTGATATTTCTACAAAGATACGAATTCGGAAATAATTCTGTTAACAATGTTGATACTATATAATCTATTAATTTTCGTAATCGAGCAGGCGAACAAATATTACACGATTGTTATATAACAGTTATGTTCCATTTTAAATAGTTGTTATACTTAACTTAATAAGGCAGAACGGTAGAGTAAAGCTGCTACCGTTCAATTACGTGAGGCCGTAAAAAAATGGTTATAGATCATGCATGTAACCAATTTATTGAACAAATGTTACCCGGTTATTACATAAGAGTAATGCAACATTGTCACATAAGCGTTACTAATTTGCAGTGGCGAATTTACCATACAGGCAACGTAGGCAACTGCTTAAGGCGGCAAATTTTTGAGGGCGGCAAAATTTCAAAATTTGAATAATGCAGATATTCGAGAAGAACCAAAAATTTCACAAGAGGCGTTCGAGCAAGATCTGGAAACATCCATCGCAGATGAACTCATCCATTTTAAAGCTTATCTCTACTCAGCCAATAGAAATTTTAAGCAGCTCACACCAATGGGAGCATTCCGATATTTCAAAGCAAATGTATAATAATACATTGCAAATACATTGTATTTCCAAATGTCGATATTGCATAGAGATTGTTTCTCTGCATGGCTGTCACAAACTGCAGTGGCGAAAGATCTTTTTCTTGCCTGGAGCGCATTGAAAATTATTTCAGATCAACAATGGGACAGATTCGTTCGAATTTATTGGCGTTGTTAACTATAGAAGGGGAAATTTTGCGCTCGTTGGACAGTGGTAAAATATCAAATGAATTCTCCATCCAAAAAGCACGCCATTAAAATATGTAACATGTGAACAATCTATTCTTCGAATTATAGGTGTTCATCTTGGAGATGAAATAAAAAAGAAATGGAATTTGTAATAAATCGAACTATTAAAAATAACCAAATTATCATGATTATTTCGTATTATCGATTTTTCCGCTAATAAAAAACTTTAAATTTTATACGGAAAAACCATATATTGACAGGGGGGAGGGGGCAATTTCCCAACTGCCTATGACGGCAAATTGTTTAAATCCACCACTGCTAATTTGAATTATGTAAAGCTTAGAGAACTACACAGTAACGCCATTACAGTTCCCTTGCATAACACTGTTACAAAATTGTTATATAACATGCATGTAACTAATTTGTAGAACCAATATCACACGCTTCCTACTTAGCATGAATATTAAATTGTTAAATTGCTGTTACTAATGTGCGTTACACACAACTTATAGGACTACACGGTAACTCCATAACAGTTTACTCACATAACAATGTAGCAAAATTGTAATAGATCGTGCATATAATTAACTTACAAAACGAATTTCACACGATTTTTGCATTGCAGTTATGTCACATTTTTACATAGCTGTTACTAACGTGCGTTACACACAACTTATAGAACTACACGGTAACTCCATAACAGTTTACTCACATAACAATATAGCAAAATTGTTATGGATCGTGCGTGTAACTAAATTACAAAACGAATTTTACACGATTTTTACATTGCAGTTATGTCACATTCTTACATAACTGTTACTAATGCGAATCATGCACAGCTCATAGAACCATACAGTTACAATGTTACAGTTCGTATACGTAACAAGTTGATAAAATTTTTATAGTGCATGCAAGTAAATATGTAATAGAATAAATGTTACATTTATCTTCTATAAAACTTACATCACAATGCTATATAAGTGGTACATCTTTTTTTACATGGAACGATTACATATTGATACGGTAAAAATGTTACGTAACATTTTTACCATTTAGTTATAGAACGAGTTCGTCACCAGACAGTATAAATCGTTATGTAACAGAAAAAAACAATGTTACCGTCTTGTTACGGAGCAGTTACATAACGTGTTTGCTGGGTATGGTCAGGAGTAGAAAAGGAATCACATACTAGCCAAGGAATTGGTCTAATGATGAATGAGAGAGCAAAAGCGCATGTCAAAATGACCAGTGTGTATCTCCTAGACTATTATGGGTTAGAATGAAAGTGGGAATCAGAAGACTGTTTATTGTAGCATGTTACGCACCTGTTGATGGTGACAGTAAAGAGGCGAAAGACCCTTAGAAACCCTTAGAAAGGGGTTTGTTTACTACAAACACTTGCTTCAGGCACAAAATGATACACATGTATACTTGGTGCAGAGGCGAAAGCCATAGTATGATCGACTTTGTTGTAGCGGAAGAAAGACTAAGAGGGCTTGTGAAAGATACAAGGGCTATGAGAGGTTCTGAATGCGGATCGGATCATTATCTTATAGTTTCGAAAATTACCCTAAGTCAAGGATGGAGGAGAAGGAAAATGATTAAGAAATCAAAACAGACGCTAGTCAGAATAGAGAATTTGCGAAAACTTTAGTACAATAAGTATATCGTGAAAAGCTGGATAAATATTTAGGGCATCACAAAGATGATTGGGAGACAGGATTAGTCAACAAAAATGTAGAGGGTGCATGGATAATTCTGTGGAATGGAATCTTCGAGAGTGCTTCGAAAGTTTGTGGTACTGCGACTGTAAGAAGAAAGTCCGGTGATGCGAGGTGGAATGATGAAATACGCGTCCCTGTCAACGAGAAAAAAAGTGTACTCGAGAATATTGAATACTAGTGGTCTTAGCAATGGGAAAGAGACTAGGATCATAAATGATTATAGGGATAAAAAGAGGGAAGCAAATATGCTGGTAAATAAAAGCAGGGATGAAATCAAAACGGAAGAAGATACGAAAATGCATGAAAATTTGAAGAAAAGGAGCTGGCAAGAGAACGCGGTAATCATTCTGGGCGAGGAAGGACAGGGGGAGAAGTGGTTGAGGGAATTGGAGGAAGCTAGAGGAGCGAATGAGATAAAATGAAAGAATGATTGGGCTTAGGAAATGGCTGACGTGGAAGAGAAGTAGAAGAAAAAGGAAACGGAAGTCACACAATAAAACAAGGTGGATAAAATTGTACAGTAGGAATAAGTAGAATTAAGTAGATTAAGATTTCGCTCTTTCTCTCTCGCTCAAATCGTTAAAAATACTCAAACACTCGATCACTCGTCGTTCATTGCTCGCTCGTAGTCTAAGAGATACCCCGTCATGTTGCGTTATGCATTAGGATAAGAGTTCTATATGTATATATTAGGAAATAAGTTAGGCTAAGAGAGAATAAAATATTATTGTATAGGAAGGAACGGAAGTTATGTAAACCCTTAGGGGACACATTATAAATAAAGAATGAAGAAGAAGATACGAAAATGCAAAATGATTTTAAAAGAAATAAGAAACAATTCTGGGAATTGGTTAAGAAGAGTAGAAAATGAAATACTAGCACTGAGGTAGTCGGAATTAAGAATGCTGGCGGCGAAATAATATGAGATTCAGACAGAGTGAAAGACTGTATGCGGGATTTTTTCAAGAAGCTGTATGAAGGTGAACCCATGCAGCATAACAACAGTGACACTTACACGGAGACGTTAGACAATTCCGATGTAGGTGGCGGAAGCAGAATCGGTATCGACGACATTATTTCCGTAATTAAAAAACTAAAAAATGGTAAGGCTGCCGGTGTGGATGGTATTACCTCTGAAACGCTTTAGTTTGGTGGCGGAAACTTGTTTGTGTGGCTGTGTGCATTTATGAATGTGTGCTGCGAATAGTGAACTTCCGAGTGATTGAAGAAAGGCGATTATTGTCCCAATCTACGAGGGAAAGGGTTGCCCAGGCAGCTGTAATAATTATAGAGCGATAAGCCTTCTAAGTACTGTGGGAAAATATGTACCAAAATACTTATTAACAAAGTCATGAGAATAACAAAGGAAAGGATCTGGGAAGTGTAATGTTGATTTAAAGTTTTCCGTGCATTTGGGGATCTGGAAAAAGCTTTCGACAAGTTAAATAGAGTTAAACCTTGGGAGGTCCTAAAAGAATATGGAGTGACTGGGTGGCTTCTGAAATCAATACAATCAATATATAATGGTAGCAAAGCAAGTGTGAGAGTAACTGGACAACTTACAGATTGGTTTGATTTTAGGCATAGTATGATCGACTTTCTTGTAGCGGACGAAGGACTAAGAGGTCTCGTAAAAGTACCTTTCCTTTATATACAAGGTTTATCTGAAAGACTCAGAGCATTACTAAGAAAACATAGAATTACTTCTTATTTTCAAAATAATTATGAATAAGGAAATACCTTTTGGAATATAAAAGACTCTGATTTGAAAGATAATTTACCGAATGTGGTAACTCGTCTGGTTCCAGCCTCGTTGTACTACTGGAGAATAGGGAATTAATAGGTAGAGATTTAGATTTAGAGATTTTCGAGCAAGGGATGTGTATGAGAAGGAAGCAGGGATAGGTATTAGATCAGTCTTAGAATTCATTGCATGTTTTTTGCGAACAGAAAAAAACTGATTTCATTTTTAATCTTATTTCTTCCATCCAAAAGCTTCGCTTGGTACGCGGAATTTTTAGTAAACAGAGGCTTTAATTGAATTGTTTAGCAGAATAGATATACGCGAGGCTACTTCGGCAACATGAGAGGTAAGGCCTGATAAAAAAATCTGCCCGCTACGCGAGCACATTCTCATCGCTCGCACTTTTCAACGCGCCTGGGGCGCGCATCCGCCGAATCTCGTGCTTCGCGCTCGATAATATATTAGACTCGCGCTTCGCGCTCTTACATTTCAAACCTCGTGCTCCGCGCTCAGGTATTTGTATCGCGCATTCGGAATGCTTTTTCTATTGTTTATCTCAATAATTATGCAGATTTGAAAGTGAATTAAACACATCAATCTCTTTTAGATACCAGTTAACCAATACAACCTCATATTCCTAATTTATCATTTATATCCTAATAAGGTATGGATGAAGATTACATTTCTCAAAGCTCTGTTGGCTTTACGGTACACATTCTCATCGTGGCACTCGCGCTTCACGCTCGATTTTCGATGAAAGTTTTTACATGTAAGTTCATTATGTAGGTATGTAATATGAAAGATCGATATGATCCTTTCATTTTTTGTTCAGTTATCATGTTTACAGACGGACGGACATACAGACACCATCGCCAAAACATGATTTCCGGCTTCAGGGGGTCCTTAAACGTAGAGATCCGTTGAAAATCAAAGATGTGGAATTTCGGGTGATGCTAATACTTTCTCAATCATAAATTATGAGAATGTAAAACTTCACTTCACACTTTTTCTTATATACAATTGCTCTCCAAACATCCCTATCCTGGCATACTTCTCTTGCTTCTTTCACATCCATGCATTTTTTTATACAAGCTCTTGTGTTTCTACGGCTCTTTATATTTCTCCTCTTTAGGCTCTCATTCACACATTCTATCCATTTCTTCTTTGGTCTGCCTCTCGGTACGCTACCATTTACGTAGCGAAATTTCATGTCTTAGTTACGTAACAAGAGCACAAAACCTTTGATGTATCATTTTTTGACCAAATGTTACGTGCCTAAGTTATATGGATTACCGTACGTTTATAAAAATATTACGTGCCTAAGTAACATAGTTTATTGTTCATTAATGGAAATTTTACGTTACGAAGTCACATGAATTTTCGTTTATTTATGAAAATGTTACGTGATTCAGTGACATAGATACTTGGAAAATTCAATGGTTATTACCTGACTTTGTTACTACTATGTTTTGTAAATTAAGTTTTCTTTGCTATAAGTTTTCTCTTCTATATCTATCAGAACATGAAATTACAAATTGAAAGTGTACTACTTCTCATGAACAAACTATATTTCTTTTTATTGTTCATACAAAATGATTGATTTTTTTTTATAATGAAAAAGAGAAAGTAGATTGATGGAATGAATAAAATTCCTTTATGGTACAATCTTGGAATTTTCAAAATACCCATGTCACTGAGTCACGTGACATTATCTTAGGAAAAGAACCAACGTAACTCACTCATGTAACATTTCCATTGATGAACAAAAACCTATGTAGCCTATTCACGTAACATTTTCATGAATGACCAATAACCTATGTAACTTAGGCACGTAACATTTGGACAAAAAATGATACATCAAATATTATGTGCTCTTGTTACATAACTAAGACACGAAACTTTGCTAAGTTACAAAATCGTGAATCTTTTTCTAATAGGGATGCACAGAAAATTGTTTTGTTTACTCTTAGGCTTTTTCCTGTGATCTGTCTCAAGCTAAATATCTGATCCGCACATGATCTCCCTGGCATGAATCTACATTAAACTTCCCAGATCAATCTCTATTGCTGTTACCAATTCCAATCCTTGCAAATTTCTTGTATGCAATAATAAAATATTATTTTAAAAAATCTTATCATGCAATAGTTTTCAATTGAACAGAATCACAACAGACCTATGGAATAGGCTTACTGGGCAAACCACGTTAAAAAACGTGCTGAGTACTGTACCTCAGAGGTGGCCTGGAAACGTGTGCATGTTATGACGCTTACAACTTTTTGGATCCTTATATTTCAGAAACGGTAGCTTTCAGAAAAAAAATCATTGATATCTTCCTTATAGATAATTTTATGATCTACAATTTTTGTCTGAAGTAATTTGGCGATGAAACTTACAGTTTCGAAGGAAATCGCGAAAAATCCATTTTTTTTAACCATTGACCTCAAGTCAATTTTTTTGCTCGTACCGGAACGATGGAGAGTCTTGATGTGATGTTTTTAACTGTATTTTGGTAAATATTTTTCCCACAGTACTTAGAAGGCTAATCGCTCTATAATTATTACAGTCGCCTGGACGACCCTTTCCTTTGTAGATTGGGACAATAATCGCCTTTCTCCAATCACTCGGAACTTCGCTATTCGCAGCACACATGCATAAATGCACACAGCCACACAAACAAGTTTCCGCCACCAAACTAAAGCATTTCAGAGGTAATACCATCCACACCGGCAGCTTTACCATTCTTTAGTTTTTCAATTACGGAAATAATGTCGTCGATACCGATTCTACTTCCGCCGCCTACATCGGAAATGTCTAACGTATCCGTGTAAGTGTCACTGTTGTTATGCTGCATGGGTTCACCTTCATACAGCTTCTTAAAAAAATCCCGCATACAGTCTCTCACTCTGTCCAAATCCCATACCATTTCGCCGTCAGCATTCTTAATTCCGACTACCTCAGTGCTAGTATTTCCTTTTCTACTCTTTCATAACCCTTTTCCAGAATTGTTTCTTATTTACTTCAAAATCATTTTGCATTTTCGTATCTTCTTCTCTATCCAATATTTATAATGTGTCCCCTAAGGGTTTACATAACTTCCGTTCCTTCCTATACAACAATTTTCTTTTTTTCTCTTAGCCTAACTCGAGTGAACGACGAGTGATTGAGTGTTTGAGCATTTTTAACGATTTGAGCGAGAGAGCGAGAGAGAAAGAGCGCAATCTTATTCTACTTATTTCTACTTATTCCTACTGTACAATTTCATTCACATAATTTTATTGATTGACTCCCGTTTGCTTTTTCTTTCACTGCTCTTCCCCCTTAGCCGTTTCCTTTGCCCAATCTTTTTTTTCATTCTATCTCATTCCTCCTCAAGCTTCCTTGCCAGCTCCCATTGTCTTCCATTCCCCTCATACATCCTTTCCATACATGTTCCCATGTTTCTTCTTCCCATTCACATATTCTGCACTTTCTTTTTCCTTTTATTCCCAATACATCACTTCTCTGACCTCGTTCCCCAATCTAAATCTTTCTATTCTTGTCCATCTCTTCTCTTCCCACCCCTCTTCCAAATACTTTGGTACTCTTCCTTCTTTATTATCTTAAACCATTTATTGTATTTTGATCCAATAATCCTTCCCCGTCTTTCTATCAAATGACTCTCCTTATCTTTCTCTTCTGATTCTTCAAAATTTACTCCGATTTCTTCTGCTATATGTCTATCTGTAAGAAATTCCCTCCTTCCCTTTTCCCGTTTCGTTAACTCGATCGCCCTTAGCTTTCCTTCAAATTTCCATCCCCTCTTTCCTGCTCTGATACACGATTTCTCCCGTTGCGTTTCCTCTCTCACTATGTACCCTGGTGTCCTCTAATCCACTCCCAGCGTCCATCTCACATACCGTTCCTGCAACCTTTCCATCTCTCCCCTTTCCTTCCATCCCCATATTTTTTATCCATATCCTAAAACCGGCCATACCAGGGTATCAAACAACCATATTCTTCTTTTCCGATCTTTCTTGAAGCTTCTTTTTCCTATGCCCTATACCTGCTTTATTATCCCTGCCGCTTTTTTTATTCTTCCTCTTATATGAGCCTTATGATCTCCATTCCGTTTTGATTTTATCCTTGGTTTCTTGTACAAGTATATTTGCATTCCTCTTTTTATCCCTATATTCATTTATGATTCTAGTCCCTTTCCTATCGCTGAGACCTCTAGTGTTTAAAATTGTCGAGTACGCTTTTTTTCTCGTTGACAGGGACGCGTATTTCATCATTCCACCACGCATCACCGGACTTTCTTCTTACAATCGCAGTACCACACACTTCCGAAGCACTCTCAAAGATTCCACTCCACACTATTATCTATGCACCCTCTACATTCTTGTTGACTAATTTTGTCTTCAAATAATCTTTGTGATGCCCGAAATATATTTATCCAGCTTTTCACAATATACTTTTTGTACTTCTGGTTTTGGCAAATCCTCTATTCTGACTAGCGTCTGTTTGGATTTTTGATCATTTTCCTTCTCCTCCATCCTTGACTTAGGTTAATTTTTGAAACTATAAAATAGTGATCCAATCCGCATTCAGAACATCTCATAGCCCTTGTATCTTTTACAAGCCCTTTTGGTCTTTCGTCCGCTACAACAAAGTCGATCATACTATGGAATTCGCCTCTGCACCAAGTAAACATGTGTAATATTATCCTTTCGCCTGAATCACATGTTTCTATTATATCATTCAATGAGTCCCAGAAGGTGTCTTTTGCCTCTTCACTGTCACCATCAACAGGACCGTAGCACGCTACAATTAAACAGTCTTCTGATTCCCACTTTCATTCTAGCCCATAATAATCTAGGGGATACACATTGGTACATTTTGACATGCTCTTTTGCTCTCTCATTCATCACTAGACCAATTCCTTGGCTAGCATGTGATTCCTTGTCAACTCTTGACAAGAGTTTAACACCATTTTCCACCTTAATAATCTCACATCCAGTGGCATAGTAGAAAATTTTTTGGGGGTGGGGGTTAAGGGGGAACGCCACTGTGACGGGTCTAAAAATAGCCGATTTTCGTGAATTTTTTTTTTGTAAGAAGGGATGATT
>WSXT02157295.1:0-10141 GCA_011762715.2 Neuroterus valhalla | reverse complement strand
GATAAGTTTTTATATATTTGTTTTTCTTCTAGTGGACAAGGGTTTGTGACAAAGTGAGATTATTTCACCATGTTGGCGTGTATACTAACGAAGTCTGGTCTACTTCTGACAAAGTGTATTGCGTCAAATATATTTTCGTGATATTCCCGCCAATAACTCGCTGACCTCACTGTTGACCTCACTACATCAAATTAAAAACATTAGGCAAATAGAAAAAAATATTCAATTGGTTTATTTTGAAAACAAATTTTACGAATTATACGATACATCCAATGGAAAAGTGATATCTGACTTCGGAAACAAGCCTATTCGAAATTACTCGAATCGTTTGTGCCAAGGAGAAAAAAATTATTGTTTAGCGCACCTGAAAAACTTAAAAAAAATTTGTGAGTGGCGTATACCTTCTGTGGATTTTTTGGATCATCGATCGTCAAAAGTCCAACTAATTAAAAACGGTGGTAAATTTTTTGCATGTACAAAGGGGTAAACCGAATTTTTCAAAAAGATTTTTATCATGTCTAGCAAAAATCTTTCTTAAAAAGCGTGTGTCCATGATTTTTTCAGATTTTGAAAACGATATCTTTCATTAGCAGGAACTTCTTGAAGTTGAATACTTTAAGAAGAGTAATTTTTCCGATATATTTTGATGTTTTGCAACTATTTTATTATGAAATTAGTTCTCTTTGTGCGATTATTTTCCAATGTAACACAGTACGATTCAAATAAAACTTTTATTGCAGGAAAAATTTCTGGTGATGAATTAAGTTACGTGCTAGCAAAGAACATTTTTTTCATTGAAGGTGTATTGGTCAAAGACGCATAAAATCTTGGTGCAAGTTGAACATGAAATAATTTTCGCACGTAGATTTCTTTGCAGTATTCGACATGATTTAAAAACATTTCCGTCTTATAAGAACTGCTAAACGTAGAAATTTCATGCTGATTTGACCAGCGAGTCTTACGGAATATTTCATAATACTGCGCAGTACTATTTATTAATTTAAATATTTATAAATAAAAGAAAAATGTTTCAAGTTCAAAATCGTAATCTTTTATTTTATTTTAATTTTTACTGGTCTTTGAAGACTCAAATGAATATATAAATTAAGAAGGAAAATATGATCCTGTGTGGGTACGACTTCGTATTTTTTCAGCTTTGAAAAATTGTTTTGACGTGAGCTGTTACTCTGTTGTTCTTTAATTTATGAGTGTTTGGGTTAATGAATGACATTGTCTTGTATTTCGAAATCAACTTCAATCAACATAGAATTCACCCGGAGCAGTTCTAATAAGACGAAAATATTTTTCAATAATGTCGAATACCACACTAAAATTTAAAGTAACATTTTATTCGTCCATGACTTATAAAACTTCAATGAACAAAATTTACTCTGCTCGTCTTACCAAAAATCCGATGCCACTGTCATTATCTTTGAAACATCAATTCGCAGTTAAAAACTACCTTCTACTTTACCTTATTCATCATCAGATTTTTTTAACAATACAAGTTTCTCAAAATCTTCTGTTACATTTAAAAAAATATATATTTACAGAGAGAAAACTGATCCGATAAAGGAGGAATGAAAAAATATTGAAATGAATCCAAAAAAATCACTGTCTCCGAAGTTCGAAACTTGGAAATGTTTCTGCTAACTAAAGATATCGTTTTGGAAATCTATAGAAAATAAGGTGAACTTATTTTGATATGCGTAAAAAGATTTTTGATATCCTTAGTAAAAATTTAAAAAAAATTGACTGGCTTTTCCTTATGTACAATTAAATAATTGTCGCAATACATTGCTAGTGCACTGCAAAAAGATGGGGAATTGAAAAAATATTTTTGTGCAATTTAGAATTTTTTGAAATGTGCAAAGAACATGTTTTCTGGATTAAGTAAAATGCACACTTTTTTGGAAAAAGTTGAATATGGAGCAGAAATTTCTTTGCAGTTCAAAACGAAGAAACATGCTATTATATAATGGTTCCATGAAAAAAGATTTTTTCATGGTTTTGGAATTTTCTATTCTTTCCGCGATTTTGGAACGCTTTGAATCCCAGGAAGAGTTCATAGTTTATTTCTTCGCCTCAAGGCAAAAAAATTGTAGTATCAATATATAAATTTTTCCCCGAAAAGTGTTAATTCGACTCAATTCAAAGGTATGTTAGGTGCACATTCGAAATAATTGAACATTAAAGCTTTTTCCAATTCCTAAGTTTGTATTACTGCTTACTTGAAAAAACTGTACATACAAAACTTTTGCGACAATTTTTAATTATGATTTTTTGTTAATTATTGAAAATTTGAATTATTGAATCCAAAACTTCAACAGAATGTACTAGCCGGTTACAGAATTTGTTTATTATACATTTTCTTATTGCTAACCCATGAATTTTCTGCCCTTAGCCTAAACGATTTAGTTATATGGATTGACAGCTCTCTAAGTATTCTCAACAAATAATTGGCTAATTCGGTGTAAATCCGCGGTGCTAGAAGTTAGAACTATGAATTTCAAACCAAAGTTTCATAAAAAAATTGCGAATGGGACATACTTAATGTTTAGGAACTCGTTCAGGCCCTTTATGGAAAAGATCCATTTTTGCATTCAAACCTTTTTTATTTTTCTGTTATGTTTCAAAATTCATGAAATATTTACATGAAATTCCATTTTCAAACAACGTTGATATACAGCTTGTTCCGTACACTATTTATGTGTTCGACGTATGGATAGCTTATTACTTATAATAGTAATTGATATTGATGATTATAACTTTTTTGGTTTATTATTATATTTATTATAAATTTTTTACGAACTTGAAAAATAACTTACTGTCAAGACACATACTGATAAGAAGCAGAAGATAGCATTAAACTCCATGATTGAAGAACTCGTTTAATTTGAACTTTCAGCTGCGAGAATAGAGTAATGAACTAAAAGTGCAACCTCTTATTGGGTAAAGTTATTATTTTTTTGTACTAAATACTTATCTTATAATGTCAAGGTACTTTTGAACTTGAAAAAACCAAAGTTATGTTTAGATTGTTAAGATTAGATCGCTTGAGTCTCTGGTGCAACATACTGTTTCTCACCTGCCTGCCTCCTTAAACTAATTAAACAAATAAATACATTATTGCAAGAGAAAATTTGAAAAAAGTTACTTCTGAAAATTCAATAATATTTGTATTTGCTACATGCCACAGCAGAGTGAAAATCAACAGAACAAAATATAGAAAAGAGTGTAAATCGAGGTCACTTATTTCCAAAAATCAATTAAATGCTCAAAAATTTCCCCTGTAGTTATAAAATAATTATATAGTGTCTATGACGAGGGGTTAACCACTGTTGTAATCTGATGTACACTGTTCCATGTAATCCCATGTAATCTTATGTAATCCCATGTAATTATATTTAATATGGTGTAGTCTCTATGTAAACCTGTGTAAGTCGTATGTAATCTTGTGCAATCCCTGGTAATCTTTTGAAATCACATGTAATCCCTGTATTCTTGTGTAATCCCTGTATTCTTGTGTAATCCCTGTATTCTTGTGTTATCCCTGTATTCTTGTGTGATCCCGTGTAATCTCGTGTAATACTATGTAATCTGGTGCAATCAAAGGTAATTTCATGTAATCTTGTGTAATCTCTTGTAATTCTCTGGTACAATGATAGATGAATTTTTATTGAAGGTTCGAATCCCCATTAAACACGAGATCCAGCGTTGGCATCGATTGAAACCTATTTGCGTATGTGCTTACTAAAGGGATCCTGTAGTCCTTCAAATCAAAATAGCCATATCTGTAGTTTATGAGAAGACGAGATGAGGCAAACGATCTTTGAAACAATATATTTAGATTAGATATTCATTTATCTTGAGTTTGTAAAAAGAAAAGTTTATATATCTCGTTCTGAAGAGTGAGAGCTAATGATTTTTTGATTTTTATTTTGGGGGTAGCAGTGTTTGATCCAGACTTTTACACTATGTATTGTATTTCGTGACTCAGAAGTTTGAAATCTCAATTAAGATTACTATAGATATATATTTATCGCTTTATATGCATATATTGGGGTTCAAAATCTTCTGACACTATATTAAATTACCTTGCAAAAACAAACGAACATAAAATATACTTTTGACGCTGGGAACAAAGATTTAATTTGGTTCATACTAAAGTTGGTTGAGGTCCATTAGGCTGGCACCTCCACAATCGAAATTTGGTATTTTTAATAGAACAGAATTTTTGGCTTTTTTTGAGTTTTTTTTCGGGCACCAATGAAAATTTTTGGGCTCTTTTACTTTTTTCAAAAAATCGATTCGCTCGTGGAGGTGCTGGCTCACATAAAGCTAGCACCTCCAGTGCAGAAAATACAATGATATGCAAAATTCAATTACACCAGAATTTTTGCCTTTTTTTGGGCTCCTGAAATTTGCAAAAACCAATTTCCCAAAAACAACCCTTAAGTTCCAAAAACAACCCTCTTTCCGAAATTTCAATTTTTTACAAATTGCATGATACCATATTTTTGGGCTTTTTTTGAGCTCCTAGAAAATACCATCTTCGATTTTTGGGCTCCAATCCTAACCGCCAAAAATCACCCCCTTCGTACAACGCAAATATGAATTTTCCGAAAAATAATCTTTTTCCTGATCTTTATATGACAATCCGTTCAAATATTTTTGGGCTCCTGGAAAATAACATCTTCGATTTTTTGACTCCAACCCTTAACGCTAAAAATCACCCCTTTCGTACAACGCAAATATAATTTTGCCAAAAAATAATCTTTTACCGGATCTTTGGAAGACAATCTGTTCTATGATTTTCAGGCTCCTGGAAAATACCATCTTCGATATTCGGGCTCCAACCGTTAACGCCAAAAATCACCCCCTTCGTACAACGCAAATATGAATTTTTCGAAAAATAATCTTTTACCGTATCTTTATATGGCAATCTGTTCTATTATTTTGGGCTCCTAAAAAATACCATCTTCGATTTTCGGGCTCCAACCCTTAACGCCAAAAATCACCCCCTTCGTACAACGCAAATATGAATTTTTCGAAAAATAATCTTAGACCGGATCTTTATATGACAATCTGTTCTATTGTTTTTGGGCTCCTGGAAATTATCATCTTCGATTTTTGGGCTCCAACCCTTAATGCCGAGAATCACCCCCTTCGTACAAAGCAAATATGAATTTGCAGAAAAATAATCTTTTACCGGATCTTTATATGGCAATCTGTTCTATTATTTTTGGGCTCCTGGAAAATGGCATCTTCGATTTTCGGCTCCAACCCTTAACGCCAAAAATCACCCCCGTCGAACAAAGCAGATCTGTTCCATTATGTTTCGGCTTTTAAGAAAAGCTAACTGTGTTGTTTGCCGTGCCGATTAGCCCATATATCGAAGTTTGTATTTTCGAGCAGCCCAAAAATAATGGAATGGATTGGCGTTCAAGGATCTGGTAAATAATTATTTTCCATCAAAGTCAGTTCTACGTGATATAAATGGTCGCTTTCAGCGTTAAGGGTTGCAGCCCATATATCAAAGTTTGTATTTTCGAGGAGCTCAAAAATAATTGAATGGATTGGCGTTCAAAGATCTGGTAAATAATTATTTCTCGTCAAAGTCAGTTCTCCGTGATACAAGGAATTGTTTTCAGCGCTAAAGGGTTGCAGCCCATAAATCAGAATTTGTATTTTCGAGGAGCCCAAAAATAATGGAATGGATTGGCCTTCAAAGATCTGGTAAATAATTATTTTTCGTCAAAGTCAGTTCTCCGTGATACAAGGGGTTGTTTTCAGCGTTAAGGGTGGCAACCCAAAAATCAAGAAGGGTATTTTCGAGGAGCCCAAAGATAATAGAACAGATTGACATATAAAGACCCGGTGAAAGATTATTTTTCGTCAAATTCATATATACGTTGTAAGAAGGGGGTGATTTTTGGCGTTAAGGGTTGGACCCCAAAAATCGAAGATGTTATTTTGCAGGAGCTTAAAAATAATAGAACAGATTGACATATAAAGACCCGGTAAAAGATTATTTTTCGGCAAATTCATATTTGCGTTGTACGGAGGGGGTGATTTTTGGCGTTAAGGGTTGGAGCCCGAAAATCGGAGATGGTATTTTCTAGGAGTCCAAAAAAAGCCCAAAAATATAGCATCATTGAATTTGTAAAAAATTGAAATTTCGGAAAGAGAGTTCTATAGGGTTGTTCTTGGGAAATTGTTTTTTACGGATTTTAGGAGCCCAAAAAAAGCCCGAAATTCTGGTGTAATTGAATTTTGCATATTCTTGTATTTTCTGCAGTGGAGGTGCTTGCTTGATTTAAGCCAGCACCTCCATAAAAAATCGATTTTTTGAAAAAAGTAAAAGAGCCCAAAAATTTTCATTGGTGCCCAAAAAAAGCCCGAAATTGTGAGCTATTTAAAATACTGAAATTCGATTGTGGAGGTGCCAGCTTAATGGACCTAGTTGATTGTGGCTTTCGTAATCTTCTATTCACCTTTTCCTCTTAGTACTGTATTTGATATATATGATCGAGAATGTAATATGTATAGTATATACTTAGGTATATAATATTATCAGTCGCTGTGCAAGGTTCAACTACTAAAGAAAATTCAATGCCTTTTAAATTTTGAGTTTCAAAATGTAACAATATTTATACCTGCATATCTCTGTGTATTTCTATAATAATAAATTTGGCAATCTGCAATACTTCATTTTTTCAATTCGATAAATACAAGAGTAAATGTAAGCAATAAAACTTGACTTTTTGTTTCAATGAAATCCTATATCAGGGAGTAACAACGAGATAATATATAGACAATACAATAGAAGAAAATGAAAATTGAGAATCTGAAATTTCGAGAAACAATATAAAATCTCTCATTACCGTCCAAAAAATTTAGTTGAAATCTGCAACCCCTGGAAATCAAACAGAAAACCAAGAATCCAACGACCAAATTTTCACAAACACCTCCGAATGTACCTATTATAAAAAAAACAGTAAAGAAAAAATAAGGAAAGATAAAAGAGAAAGCAACTTCCAAAAAACCCCTTTTTCTTTTTTTATCTTTCGTCTTTTATTTCAAGAAAGAACACAAAACAAAAATATTCGAATCATCTGCCAACGTTTCGGTGTTCACCTAACACCCTTATCAAGGTAAAAACAATCACCCAGCACATTAGAACCACAGAGAACCCAGGCTGCTCTTTACCTGAATTCCCACTCACAAAAATGGTCTAAATTATCAAATATTATCAAGGTTATAGATGTAATATTTCAATAGAAATTTAGCTTCCATTTTTACGAAACTCCTTTTTATGTTCAACGTTCAATTATACTGTGATAGGTGTTATATGTTTCATTGAATGCTCAGAGGTTTTTGAATTAGCACGAGCGTAGTAGGATAAAATAAATTTATACAGATCATCAAGTACTTCCGGAGCGTAAAAAATAACATTGTTTTTAAACGTTGGTTGTGGCAGGGTACATATATAATTGTTCAAATTGTAATTTGGCTCTTTCACTATAGATTGTAACTGACCATCGAAAATCTTGAACCTAGGATAACAACAGCATACTACTCCTTAAGCATTCTTTTTGGTCGGTTTTACTGGTACACTGTTGACCGAAAATTCCACTTTTCTACCTTTGCCGGATAAATACAACAAAACTTGAGATTACGAGAAAAAATCGCAATTTTCGAGGCAACCTGGGAAGATAGTGTATATTCGAGTGTATTTGGAAAAGAATTAGAATGATTTCAAATATCGCGGAAAGTTTATAGATAATCAAAATTAGAAACAAGATTGAAGAAGGGAATGGGTTTCAAAAACAATAAATTCGTCGATACAATATCATATAATTCCTGTAATATTTACCCAAATATTTTTTCCGTTATTTTATTATAAAAAACATAAAATAAAATTTGAACTCAATTGTTGATTCAATCAAGTATTAGGAATTTCATTAGTTTCTTTTTCCGGCTATGTTCATAAATTTTGATACTATGTAATCTTATGGAATCCCATGAAATCTTATGTAATCTCATCTAATCTCATGTAATCTCGTATAATCTTGTGTAATCCCATGTAATCCTGTGTAATCTCATGTAATCTTGAGAAATCCCATATAAACTTATAATCTTGTAATCTAGTGTACACAAGAAATCGAAGTGGTTAACCCCTCGGTGTATGATAAGTGTTCTTTTCATGTTTTGAATACTTTACTTGAAGATATGACTTCTTCATTTTCTAGAAATTATATAAGGAAATGTGAAAACAAAAATTATCATTATTTCCCTAGCTTATTAACCTTGCTAGCATTGTGGAATCGAAAAAGGATAAGAATTACACTCACCGCTTACCGGGGGGCCAGTATCGGGGGTCGTGGTCCTAACGCGATAGAAATTAGAAATCCAGTTCGAACCAGATTTGAAGCGACGACTAACTAGGCGGAGGTAAACACTCAGGACCGTATGTATAGTCTCGTGAATTCGTGCGTCACAAGTCTCCAAGTAAACAACTTTTATGCTACGCATTAGGGTTCTGCCTTCTCAAGGTTGATGGTCTGTCGTGCTGCGTCGTGCGAGGCTCGGGGGGAGGGACAGAATCACTCAAGCATGAACAGCCGAGAAACTGGCCCTCCGCCGATAGGCGCCCCAGCAAGCGGTGAGCGTATTGGTTCAAATCGAGGGGTTGACAACTCGTGAAGTATGGTGTACATCTGTGCTGAATGATCCTGCAGCATCTTTGAGTATCTTGAAGTACGTAAAATATTCTGAAGTATCCTGCAGTACTACTTTTTTTTCTTCAATCGTTTTTTAAAATATATCATTTAGTTTTGAGTATTTTCTTTAGTCTTACAGTTCAATAAATACAAAATAATAAAAAACGCTGTAAGTCGTTCCACACTTTTTTTTTATTTCAAATAAAAACGAATAAGTTACGTTTTTGAAATTTCGGCACACATTGCTGGCCTTCTTCAGAATAATGAAATCTGCAAATATACGTAGTCGAATCATTATCAACATAATTCATCCGAAGTCATACGATGCTGAAGCATTATGTTTTCGAATTTGAGGTATGGTAAAAGCTTGAAAAAACAATTCAGTTATTATCAAAATAGGGAGTCTCAAAAAATTGGAGAGGCTCCAAAATAATTAAGAAAATTACATTTTCAAAAAACACTCATGGTTTTCTACACGCAAACGTATTCACTGAGACAAAACTGGGAACTAACATTCAAATTTCAGTTAGTTCTGTTATTTAGCATGTTACTTCTCAGTTCTGTCTCAGTGGATACGTGTTCGTGTAAAAAACTCTTAGTGTTTTCTGGAGATGTAATTTTTTCGGTTAATTTCGAACCTCTCGAATTTTTTTGAGGCTCCAGATTGTGGCAATAACTCAAGTGTTTTTTCAAGTTTTCACAAAAACTCATTTTCAAAAACGCGATGTCTTAGCATTGTATGACTTCGAATGAACTTTTATTGGTAATGATTTGACGAAGTAATAATTGCAGATTTTCTTATTCTGAAAAAGGCCCGCAATGTGTGCCGAAAGGTCAGAAGCGTTACTTATTTGTATTTATTTAAGATAAAAAAAATCTGCCAGATTTGTGGGCAATTTCTCATCGCAAGCTACGCGTGCAGCACGCTTTCCTCGCAAGTTTGACCGCACCTAAGGCGCACGCCCGGCTGATCTTGCGCTTCGCGCTCGATAATATATTTGACTCGCGCTTCACGCTCGACTATTTTACTATAATAATACTATAGAGAAAATGTAAAGAAAATAAGTAGAAACAAATAAATTAAGTTTTATTTTTTCAGTAAACTTGTGTGGAGCTATTTTTACACTTAGGGACAGTATTTATTTTATCTGACCCTCACCTAATTTTATACGCGTGGACGGGATTGCATTTTGCGTGTCATGTTCTTGAATCGTACTATTTTGTAAATACTTGATGGTTATCACTTCACCTCTTTTGTACATAGTGGTCCCATGTTTATAACTTTAGAGCAGAGATGGGCGTAATCAAATACTTTTCGTACTCAATTACATTTCGATTATAGATTTAATGCTTTCACGATGATCCATTATGATGAAATAAGGTATTCCGGGTTTCGATCGTGTACAAACTACAAA
>WSXT02157273.1:0-10141 GCA_011762715.2 Neuroterus valhalla | reverse complement strand
TATGTATTTATTACAAGACAAATACAAAGTTAGAAAGAGTCACTCTTACATCCACTACGTAAGTGTGCATTGGAGCGTAAGATGTAAAAGGAAATTACGAGAATGGTCACATAAAAGCAGAGTAAAAAATACCATTATATGGAGATTTGATTTTTCTTGATCAGAAAGATAGAAAATTTTCACGTTTTAAAAATTTTGAGGTAGTGAATATTTTTGAATTTCTGACAAAAATTTATCGCGGTAATAATAAGACAACCCGATCTCGTTGACGGAGTTGTCACACTGCCAATCTTTCGTAAGACAAATAATAACAGGTGTTTGCCAACATTGCTTAACTCCGCTCGACGATATCAAGTGAGGGCAACAAATCCTGAATTTGTCGTTAATTTGCCGCCAAACGATTATCACTAACTGCAAAAAGCACCAGAAATCCTCTGCCAAATTATTTAGGATTTTGAAATTGAAATCAAAGAGAGTAATTTGATTTTATGATATAATTATAATAATATTGTAATGAAATTTGTCTGCAGCTGTAAAATTTAAACATTCAATGAATATAAAACGAAGCTATGTTTGACGATCATATTTCTGTTTACGATTAACCTTATTTGAGCTAATCCAATTTACAGCATAACACAAAGCTCCTTTTCACCTTTCAGTATCTTACAGCGAGTAAACAAAATATTTGAATGGTGAATGTGATGAAAAGATTTCTCTTTCACAATAATGTGGTTAATGTGTGTGTGTTTGTGTGTGTGTGTGAATTTGAATTATTCAATTTAAACTAGCACAGCTCACCCACGATATAATAAAGAGGAAAGATTCAATGGAACATGCATGGTATTCATCTATTCCTAATGCAATTCGACTTGATTGTTTTAACTCCCCTGGTACAAGCCTAAGCGCTCTATTCTCGGAATCCGGATTTCTATGGAGACGAGAAAATGCATTCCGCTGTCCGAAACAACCCTAATCGTGTCGCGGACAACGAGCGGAATTTCCAATGCACCGTACAAGGAAAATTAATACTGACGTGTGAAACGAGCTTTAATGGGATCGTGCGGGATTGCGACACAACAGAATTGAATTCGTATTTAAATATACTATAGCTATGCCAGGAGTCCAAGAGTACGCATGTCCAAGCTTATCCCTATCTGAAAACAATGGTTTTAAGCTAGAAAGAAAATTTCTGTAAAAAAAAAAGGACTGCGCCTTAAATCTACTGCGATCCGCATTTGGGATCTATCGTTTTTTGGACGAGTGCTCTACCAACTGAGCTACGGACGGGTCCAGCGAATCCTCTCTCACAGTAATATATACACTTCCGAACTGTACATATACACAATATAATTTTAATATGATATTCTTCTTTTAGTGATCTCGATCAATTCCAACAGAATCTTCTATTTATCATCCGCAAGTCAGAAATCTACTGCACTAACTTAGTTAACAAATCAAATCATTGAAAATGTTTTTGCGACATCAAGACCAGATAGTTCTCTTTGAATAAGAGAACTGAATATAAATTATATTTCGTCTCTTCGAATTTAAAATATTTCCAATGATTTAGTCAATTGATGAGGTTGGTGTAACACATTTTTGGTTTGTGAATGAGAAACAGGATCCTTTGTTATAACTGATGAAGAAGAGAAGGATAAGAATTTCAGAATGAAAATTGACCTTGTTCTTCTCAAATTTAATGCGGAATTGGAGAGATTCCAGTTTTTAAGCGGCATATTGAAAAACTGAAAAGGTGAGAAAATTTAGGTTAGTATAATTTACAAAAGTTTGCCCTGATCAGGGCCATATAATGAGTAGAGAAAACTGGCCACAGTATTTTTTGTCCCCGATTTTATATTTTAAGTGGCAAAAAAAGATATTGAAAAGAATGTGTTATTATTGTTCGAAAAAATTGAAGTTTAATTCTTCTTTCAAGGGTTCCGTAGCCTCAGGCAAGGCCTGCGTTTCCGGCGGGCTTCCATTTGTCCGTCTTGCATCAACAACATTAGCATTGCTGAGGGATGTGAGTAAACAAACACGAGTTGTTCTACGAGTAGCTAGGTAGCTGACTAATGAAAAACACATAAACATGTTATTGAAAGCATCTTAGGTTTTCAATCAATCAGTTTAAGGGCTGTTATTGACCCTTCCTAAGAGATGTTATTGACAGTTTCTAAAGTTTGTTAGAGACCATTTTCACGATTTGTTCTTGAGCGTTGTCGTGGGTTACGATTGTCCTTGGCTAGGTACTTGTATGGATCGTTGTTGAGGATTATTACTAATCGCTGCGTTGTCAGGAGTCGCTATTGACCGTTGCGTAGAATTGTTATTGCTGTCCCTATGAGTGGTTATTAACAGCTGCCAAAAGATGATGTTGACTGCTGCTGAGGTTTTTATTCAACCTGTTCTGGGGATGTTACTGGATGTCTTTAGGGGATGTTATTGGGAGTTTCCAAAGCTTGTTATAAACACTTTCTACGAGTTGTACTTGACCAGTGCTAAGGGTTAGCTGGGTTCTTGTATGGATCGGTGTAGAGGATTGCTACTAACCGTTGCGTTGTTGGGAGTCGTTATTGACCGTTGCGTAGAATGCTATTGCTGTCCCTAAAAGTGATTATTTACAGCTGCTAAAGGATGATGTTAACTGCTGCTAAGATTTTTATTCAACCAGTTCTGGGGGTTTTACTGGATGTCTTTAGGGTATGTTATTGAAAGTTTCTAAAGCTTGGTAAAGACACTTCCGACGAGTTGTGCTTGACCGTTACTGAGGGTTATTTTTGTCCTTAGCTGGGTACTTGTATGGATCGTTGTTTGAGATTGTTACTAACCGTTGCGTTGTCAGGAGTCGTTATTGACCGTTGCGTAGAATTTCCATTGCTGTCCCTAGGAGTGATAATTAACAGCTGCTAGAGGATGATGTTGACTGCTGCTGAGGTTTTCATTCAACCAGTTCTGAGGGTGTTACTGGATAACTTTAGGGTATGTTATTGAGTTTCTAAAGCTTGTTAAAGACATTTCCGACGAGTTGAGATTGACCGTTGCTGAGGGTTATTATTGACCTTAGCTGGGTACTTGTATGGATCGTTGTTCATGATTGTTACTAACCGTTGCTTTGTCAGGAGTCGTTATTGACCGTTGCGTAGAATGTTATTGCTGTCCCTAAAAGTGACTATTAACAACTGCTAAAGAATGATGTTGACTGTTGCTAGGGTTTTTATCCAAACAGTTCTGGGGATGTTACTGGATGTCTTTAGGGGATGTTATTGAAAGTTTCTAAAGCTTGTTATAGACACTTTCTACGAGTTGTGCTTGACCGTTGCTGAGGATTTTTATTGTCCTCAGCTGGGTATTTGTATGGATCGTTGTTGAGGATTGTTACTAACCGTTGCGCTGCCAGGTGTCTTCATTGACCGTTGCGTAGAATTGTTAGTGCTGTCCCTAAGAGTGATTATTAACAGCTGCTAAAGAATGATGTTGACTGCTGCTAAGGTTTTTATACAACCAGTTCTGGGGGTGTTACTGGATGTACTTAGGGGATGTTATTGAGAGTTTCCAAAGCTTGTTATAGACACTTCCTACGAGTTGAGCTTGACCGTTTCTGAGGGTTAATATTGCCCTTAGCTGGGTACTTGTATGGATCGTTGTTGAGGATTGTTCCTAACCGTTGCGTTGCTAGGAGTCTTTATTGCCCGTTGCGTAGAATGTTATTGCTGTCGCTAAGAGTGATTATTAACAGCTGCTAGAGGATGATGTTGACTGCTGCTGAGGTTTTTATTCAATCAGTTCTGGGGGTGTTACTGGATGTCTTTAGGGGATGTTATTGACAGTTTCTAAAGCTTGTTATAGGCACTTTCTACGAGTTGTGCTTGATCGTTGCTGAGGGTTTGTATTGTCCCTGGCCGGGTACTTGTATCGATCTTTGTTGAGGATCCTTACTAACCGTTGCGTGGTAAGGAGTCGTTATTGACTGTTGCGTAGAATTGTTATTGCTCGTTGACTGCTGCTCAGGTTTTTATTCAATCAGTTCTGGGGGTGTTATTGAATCTCTCTAATGAATTCCATTGACAGTTTCTAAAGCTTACTATAGAAACTTTCTACGAGTTGTGCTTGACCGTTGCTGAATGTTATCACTGTCCTTAGCTGAGTAGTTATATATATCGTTTTCGAGGATTGTAACTACACTGCTAATGGAAGTTATGGACCCTTGCTAAGTTTTGGGGATATTATTGGATTTCTTTACGGGATTCTATTGGTACTTTCTAAAGCTTGTTATAAACACTTTCTGCGGGTCGTTGTGGATCGTTGCTGAGGGTTATCATTGCCGTTAGCTGGGTAGTCGTTGAATCGTTTTTGAGGATTGTTACTAATCGTTGCTAAGGTTCATTATGGACAGCTTCTAAGTATTGTTGTTGGTTGTTCCTAAGGGTCTTTATCATTATAGAATAAGGGTGCCAAATAAGGATGTCATGGAGACCGGTGCTTAGTTTTTAAATAAAATAGTCGGGGTTGGGGGGGTGTTATTGGGCATTCTCAAGAGATGTTATTCACAGTTTCCTAAGCTTATTAAAAACTCTTCCTGGAATTGGTTTTAAACCTTTTATGAGAGCTATTATTTTGCGTAACTTGGTAGTTGTATTGATAGTTGTTGAAGATATTAACTAAGCGTTGCTAGTAGTCATTGTGGATCGTTAGTATTGATATCGACTGTTCCTTAAGGTGATTATATGCAGCCACAAAGGGATGTTATGCTTTGCTGCTGAAGTTTTTAATCGACCAGTTTTCGGGTGTTGTTGGCCTCTTCTGCCAAGTTTTTTTTTGACGGAAGCTTAGTATCGTTTATGGCGGTTTCCAAGGACTAGTATACATCGTTGCTGGGGAATATTATTGAATGTTGCTAGGGATATGTATTAATCGTTTTTAAGGGTTGATATTGTATTTTTGTATTTCCGGAATTTTGCTCCCTTAAAAGCAATTCTACTTTTTCTCAAGCTTAGTATTTTGTTCGTTGAATGAGTGCACCGAATTTCGGTAGCATACGGGAAAGTGTAACATAAAACCCTTCAAACCCAAACATTTGAGATGAAACACTTCAATTTTCTGTGGATTCTCGAATAATATGGGTTTCAACGAGCAGTATTTGGGAATGAGATATTTTCGAATTAAAATCGCAAGAATTTGTTCCATGTCATATTTGAATTATTTGGATTTGTATGATTACAGACACCGAAAAGGCTTTCGCAATACATCTTGTACAGGATCTTTTAAGGCATTATGGTTCTAGAAATTGGAAGCGGCAATCCTTTTATTTTTCATCATTTCACTGTAGATTATCTTAAATAAATAATATTTTCACTATTAGAATTGTCAAATTACTAAGGATTCTAACTATTTGAAGATAAGGATTCAACAATATTCATTTTTCAACTTTTTGAAATGGAAAATGGACGTAACTTGAAGATAAAAATAAATTTTACTATCTTGCAGATTCTGCCTGATAATTATTTGATTCAAAAGAGCTGAAATATTTCAATTTTTACAATATTTTTACACATATTCTCAAACATTTAACATTGATCATTTATACTGACGAACAAATGTTTTTTCTCTATTTTCTTGGAAAAATTCAATCCAATTATTATTCTTGTTTTCGGACGAAATGTGTTTATAGAATGGCTTTGGTGAGCTCAATAATTTCCATGTCATGAAGTCATTGAGAATGTCATGTACTAGGCAGGCGCACAGTGGTTCCAAATGCCTAAATGGTGGCCAAAACTAGAGAATGTTCATAAAATAGGTCAAGTTTTCTTACTCAGAGGTGTTCGAGGTCGATAAATACGAATTCGATGTCAAAAATTTCAAAAACAAAATGGCGGATCTAATATGTTGGACGAGTTTGCTAAATAAAGTTTTGATTCCTTTCAAAATTGGTTTAAGGAGGTTTTCGCGGTCGCTGATTACGAATCTGGTATTAATATGTTCTTAAACAGGATGGCGGATGGAATACGTTTTTATATCAATGTAGCCAATTGCAGTGGGACAAAATAAGTGAATTTGATTGAATTATTTGTTTATTACAATAATAAATGTTGTTGGATGAAAGTAAGTTGTGCAAAAATTCTATTGTTTAGATGAAAATTGTTTAAAACAATGGCAAATGTTATTGTGTGGAACCCTGTGTAGCATTCTTGTTATTCAGATGAAAATAAAAGATTCAATAGAGAAGAACCTTTTTTAATACACAGATATGCGAAAGAAAAGAATTTGTTTATAAAAATTGTTTATGACAATGACAAATATTGTTTCATGAAACTCTTATTTGTAATATTCTTGTTCTGTAGATGAAAATAGAAAATTGCACCGAAAAGAAAAGTTTTCGATACACAGATTTGCCAAATAAAAGAATATATTTATAAAAATTGTTTATAACAATGACAAATATTGTTTCATGGAACTCTTATTTGTAATATTCTTATTCTGTAGATGAAAATAAAAGATTCCACTGAAAATAAAAGTTTTAGATACACAGATATGCCAAATGAAAGAATTTGTTCATGAAAATTGTTAACAATGACAAATGTTGCCTCATGGAACTTCAGTGCGTAAAATTCTTGTTCTTAAGATGAAAATAAATGATTCCACAGATAAGAAAATTTTCGATGCACAGATATACCAAATAAGTGAATTTGTTTCTAAAAGTTGTTTGGAACAATGTCAAATGTTGTTTCATGAAACTCTAGTGTGTAATATTCTTGTTGTTCAGATGAAGATAAATGATAACAGTTATAACAGTTATATCCATTAATTCGTTTATAACTATTGAAAAAATACAGGATATTCATCTACAAGTTACATCTTATCCAAAAGAAGGAACTTCACTAATTTCACACCTTTGTGAAGAAATATCGATGAATGAGACTATGTAAATATCGCAAATATAACCAATCGCAAATCATAAGTTAAATACCAAATCATTAAATAAAAAATTCAAAAAACGTGCACCTCTACGTTAAAGTACGATTCTTCCTGAGCATTTAGGAAAAAAGCTCTGATCCGTTGAAAATTGAGGAGTCGGCTGATTTTTGCCCCAAAAAAGTTCTTTTTCCCCACTGTGCGCCGCGGCGACATGTATAGGCGGGCCGAAATCACCAAATAAATATTCGCGTCAACGGAAAGGTTGCGAAAGGTTGCAGCTAATTTTCTGATATGTGCTAGAAAGTGCTCTAGTCGACTTTTTGAAAAAAATGCGGAAGCTGTTGATCGCGGTTAAAATTATTTTTGCATATTTTTATCAACGGCTGCTAGCTGAAAATATAAGATAATACGATAAAAAGTTTAAAATTATGTTTTTCAACTATTTTTTTCGAGTTTTCATTTGTGTAATTCGATTACAAAAACTATAAGAAAGAGATTCCGTCACTGAAAGTGTAAATCGCTTATTTATTATGTAAAGATTTAGACTTTCCTTGCCGCTATTCCGAGGTCTAAAAATAATAATAAGTGAATGCAAACTCTAGAAAACCATTTAAAAAAATTATTTTTTTCGACTTTTGACCGCTTTTTAGGTATTTGGAACCACTGTGAAGCGTGACAAATAAAATGAGTCTCTGGATATGAAATATTTGTTAATAATTCTAAATAAATTTATAGGTCTTTCTCCCACTTTCAAATTCAACTCGTAAAGAAGCGGAGGATTTCCTCACTATCTACTTCAAAATAGTATATTTGAACTATAGTGACTTCTGCAATAAATAATGTTTGTCTTCCATTCATCATGATTAGGTCTAGAGTATTTCCGTATGTCGGAGATGACGTAAGTAAGGGAAGAAATTAATAACAGGGGTAATATGTGTCAGATACTTGCTCTGTGGGTTGATTGTACTAAATCCACTTTTAAGTTATGTCCCCTAATGCGAAAATATCTTGTGGACGTGAAATGCTTAGAAGAGCCGAGTGAAGGAAAAAAGGGGGCTAGTGTGATAAAATCGTATTAAAGCCTTAGGGCGATTAAGGTCAGAAGATGAGAATATGTGTGGCAAGGGAGATAGAGAAACGGTTGGGTGAAAAGAGGATGAAGAAGAAAAAGTAGTAATAGAAGAAGCGGTTGGCAACCCTGACACAGAGGAACAGAAGAGAGTGAATAAGTTCGGCTACGTGACTTCTTTGGCCACGTCGAAAGATTGATGCGCTCCTTTCGTCACTGCAAGACCTGCCAACTCACTTTTTTCTCCGTTTCTTCCCTCGACGGTCTAACAAAAGATTACTGACTATATTTCTTTCATTAGTAGGAGCCTTTATTTCCAAATAAAAATTAGCCAAAAAAGTAGAGAGGAGCAGGAGATTGATGTAGAGCAAAATTCCTCTTCTGAAGGTCCTCAGTTACTGTTAGCAGAAATCAATAGTGACTTCCAACTATTAGGGACTTAGCTCAAGATGTCTATAGTCAAGTGCCTCTGAGAATTCGGTCTTTGACGTTTACGATAGCTCTAATCTTCCTCCTTTGGTTCAATTATGTACTAATGCACTTGTGGCTTCCTTCCCGACGTTGACCATTTGTAGAAGTCTCTGCAAATAGAGAGCGTAGTAATTTTCAATAAGAATTCGATCTTGCAGGTGTAATTTAAATTCAAAAAAGCATGCTGGAAGAAAATATTTTGCAAGCCTGTGAATTATTTAAAAAAAATGTGAAATGTTTTATTTCATCAATAAGATCGAGCCGCTGCAGTGGAACCAATAGGAGAAAATCAGCAAAAAGTGCGGAGCAATGTCGTTTCATCTCGGAGGATTATTATATTCACCCTTTGTTAAGCGGCATGAAATCGCGCGGCATGGGCGTTTTTTTAAGAGACTTGAAAATATACAAAGGTCACTGAGAAAATACCGTTTATGTTTCTTTTCCTTGTGGATCAAATGAATTATTTATTTATTTAACCCCGAACGAACTGTCGCGACGCGGATTTTCGAGCCTTCGAGTGTTGAGGTCGCATCGCATAATTTACTTGTGGCTTGGTTCTCTCGAAACCAGCGGCTGGTGCCAACCAGCACCAAAGAATAATGGAAAACGAAATTATTCTTTGCATTTGTACTTTCTACCCCTTTGTTTGCCGCAAGCAAAATCCCACAGAAGGCAAAATGTCTCATCCCGTGACCCTGTAATTATTTTATGCGTATACATGAAACCCGCAGGAAGGGAAAAACTTTTTTTTTATCTCTTCTTATAACGCTGCTTCAAACTAACAAGCATACTCGTCGTATTATATTTCTAGGAATGAATGGAAAAATGTTTATTTTAAAAGGATGGACTTTATCTGGTTTCCAGCTGCAAATCTTAAGAACATATTCCAAAAATCGTGATCGCCGTCACTAGATGTATAAACAGTACCTATTATTTTGAAAACAGTAGTAGTCGATCACATTCAAACTAGTCCTCCTGAAGAATCCACAATTTTAGTATTGTTGAAGGAATAGAATGATGGAGCTATATATACTAAAAATTTAGTATTTCAGGAGGTTTCAAGTATTTATAATCATCATGTAACAAAACGATTTGAAAATCGTACATAAGCAGGAAATTCTATTATTATATCTTAGAAGTGAATAGTGGGGGTCAATGTGTTACCAGAGAATTCCAAAATCAAATGTCAGGGACAAAATTCTGCATTGTATATTCTCATGGTATAATAGACTCTAGTAAATACAATATATAATACTCCAAAATATACTATAAAATATCAGAGCGAATCAGATTTTTCATTCACGGATTTTTTCACGGTCAACATTCAAGTCTATTTCTCGAATCCCTGAAAGTTAGGCAGAAAATTGAGTCAAACGATCAAATTTGGACGAAAAATCTTTAAATGCCCCTATTCTAATGAAAAAAAAATCTGCCCGCTGCGCGGGCACATTCTCATCACGCGCTTGGCGCGCAGCTCGCAAGTTTGAGCGTGCCTAGGGCGCGCGTCTTTGGGATCTCGCGCTTCGCGCTTGATGGTAATCTCCCCTCGCGCTCCGCGCTCGGCCTTTGTACCTCCCTACAGTTGTACATAAAGCTTGTGAAACTCAAAAGGGGAATGTTGTCTACTTTAATTTGATGAGTGTGAATTCTCTTTTGTTAAAGCTTCTCCGGCTTTAACGACTACATTCT
>WSXT02157262.1:0-10141 GCA_011762715.2 Neuroterus valhalla | reverse complement strand
TATATACGAAGATCTACGTACAAAGGGCCTTCATGACCGGCTTCATTTTCGAAGATATTCGCGTTCTTATCAGTCAGGGTCTTGATGATTGCTCCCGGTTTTAGGTTGAGAATGACCCAAAAACCCACACAGAATCTATTGAATTCATACTTGTCCCAAAAGAAATCAGAAGATGTTCAAAGAAAAAGTGTGAAACATTTACAATGTCACCCTCCAACGTCAGGTGTATTTATCCTGAAAACCGGCATTGCTAGTCTCGATTAAGTTCAACCCAAATGGCTCGCACATTTAAAACTCTCTTTTCATATTTCTCAAGGATGCCCCCCAGTGCGTTGAAGATAAAATAAGTCGACTCTGGATGCTTTTCTAGGTAAACAAATTCTTACTCCGCAGGGTCTCAGACGCCTTCTTTCTGATGGTTAATAGTATTCTATAAAGTGCGACAGGTTATTTCGGTTATGTGGACAAGCAATGCCGATGATATAGACCTATTCACCTTCTCCCTCATGCATAGCGATATTGAATAACTTAGCTCAGATATGATCCGCCTAGATATAAACTCTTCAAAATAAGATGAAGTTCTCGTTTTTCAGAACAAACACTGGAATGTGTCTTCACACGACCGTCACCTATCAACCATGTCTTGATGCCAAACGAGATGGAGACACCTTTGTACTTAGCATCTTTGCAGGTGCCCATTACGTATATCAATGGCCAGACAGACAACTCTGTACGTCTATGTCCAGATGGCAAACTGTAGACATGCCAAGTGTTCACATGGATGGTTATCCGAATGTCCCAGTGCAAATTGTGCACGTGCGCAGTTGTTCGAGTTTTATTTCTGAACCTAGGAGAAGAGGTTCAGATGACATTATGTGGTCAAAGTGCACAGTTGTCACTTGGCCAACTATGCACGTGCGCAGTTTGTAATTGGACCCTGGACGGGTACGGTTGTCTGTCTGTTCATCGACGAGCACAATTGAGCACATACAAGATCATATGTGCAAAGTTGACGGGTACCCGTGCTTATCATGCTTGCGATAGTTCACTCTGCTGACAACCCTGTCTTGAATCGCTATCGCAAATCCCACTGTTTTTGGAAGCAGGATGACCTTTTTTAGCCAAATATTAGATGCACATATCATGTCCACTTTATACTGAAGATGAGTTGGAAAGCCTACTGACGTGTACAACGCCCTACCCCATGTGTCGCGACAGAACTACCATTCCAATCGCCGTATTACTGTAATGCATTTGATGCTCAGTCATAACAATGCTGTTGGTTATGTCTACCCTACCGAGGTCCGCGTTTAACCATTCGATGAGTGTGAAAAAGTACGTGAGAGAAGGAATGCCATTATGTTGTTGGCCAAATATAGAGAACCCTCCAGAACCAATCTAAGTCTTGCAGTGGTTTATGGTTTGAACTAGCCTACAGCTTTTGGTCATTCGTTTACAAAAGATCGGTAAGTTTTTATTACTACACTGCTCAATTAAGCAATGAATTCTGCATTAAAATGCAAAAGTGAAACCTTGTTGTTGAGGTGGTCTAGTAGTGCATGCGCATTGTAAGTGCATCGACTGAAATCCCTTTCATGAAGCTGCAATATCCTATGATTTCTCTGTTTCCGTCGGAAGGAACGTTGATGTGTGGATGTGGTACTAGTGGAAACAGTACTTGTGCATCATTACTTCCAGCACCTATGCTGTCCACTTCAATCACTTCTCTAGTATCCGCACCTTCCATAGGGATATCAAGAATACGGCGCTATTGTTCCACTCCCATTTTGATGGTAGTATATATTGAGCGTATTTGGTCTGCAAAATCCCATTATTCATTCCTGTGGCTAGGTGCAGGTACATAAGTAAAAAGAGACTATGATGTTTTCTCCTCACATTTCCCTACTATTCCGCGTCAAGAAATGGAAGCGCAAAAGATCTCTGTTTACGTGATATGTTCATTTTATTCTCATTTTTGGTCGCTGAATCTCTGCTACAGCCTCTGGTTGAATCGAGCTGTCTGCTTGTAGAAGATGTGGTACTGAATCATCAAGTGATTGCAAAGGAACAGAAATAGCAGGACACGTTCATATTTCTTCACCACTCACCGCTTGATCCTCTGGTGCAGCTTTTTCCAACTGAATTTCATCTTGTCTAATCTTTATTACTTGGTCTTCTGAAATGAGTAGATTATTGCGGATGTCCTTAACCTTTTTGATAACCTCTTTCACTGCAACTCTCTGTACTTTGGGACACTTTGCAGCAATCTCCATGCTATAGTTGTTTCCTTTTTAGTGTATAGTGATTGAATGTAATAAATGTTTATTACAGGCACATGTTTTTGAATGGTTTAAGCGTTACTAAGAGGGTCAAAAACTAATGACAATATCAGAAAGATTCGTAATCTGGTTCAATCTGATCATTGCCTTAGTATTTGTGCAATTGCTGAATCTGTAGAAATTGAAAAAGTATGCGTACGGCAAACCTTACATTAAAATTGTTAGATGCAAAAAGTTCATGCTGAAATGATGTTCAACATTATAACCTCCATGTCCTTCCTGAATTTCGTGAAAGAATAAGGAATTGAACATATAAGTAACAATGATTGGATATCCCAAAATCTATTTGATTGTTATCTTTCTGTTTTACGTTACAATGAATTGATCATTCAATGCCGCCCAATAGTGATGTTAGAAAAGTATCAATTTTTCTCGGAATTATCTTTGTTTGATTAATCGATGGATTCAGGGGTTCCTAACTGTGCCATGTGGACATACTGTGATATCGCTATGTTGTTCAAGAGGAACAAGACGCGACAACCCGTTACCATGGCAATTAGAAGTCGCACCGTATTCCTCCTATGGACAGAAAGCGCAAGCGCAGAACTTCTATATGCCAAAAATAGAGTCATAAGATGGATGGTTAAAGTTAACATGACCTAGTATAGCTGCCAGATAAATCATATCTCTTGTTGTCCTTATGTGCTGGATGAATTGCAACTTGGAGACAACATGGATAGTTTCAATATTACATCAACAAACGAAATTTATTATTTAGTGACAAGACTGCATAATTTTCCTAAAAAATTTTACAATAACTTTGTTTCTCAAACAATCAAAATACAAATAAACCAATAATGAACGAAAATAAAGATAAAAGACCAATTCATATATTCACGTTTGCTCCCTTATTATCTGGAAGAAATATTTCGATTTTCACTATCAATGCAGAATAGTCTGTTCTACCAAAATCTAATGATAACTTGAAGTTGTGGAGAAGAAAGATACAATAATACACTTCAAATCATTTGTTCACGTTTTATTTTCAATGATGAATTATTCCCCATGTTATTGATCATATGTTTGGTGGTATGGTTCATGGTTTACTTTAAGGTTCATTCGATATCGTGCTTCCTGGATTGCTTGGAAGTTTGCCTGCATGTTTTCATCTAGAATTTCTTGATAGTGTGCTGGTTGCATGGATTGAAACATTGCTGCTTCATGGTTTGGTTGATAGTTTTCTTCATGGATTGCTTGATGGTTTGTTTGCAGTTTTTCTGGTTCGATTGCTCGATGTTCAAAGTCATGTATTGCTTGATCGTTTGTTGGAATTCTTCCTTGATGGTGTGCTTGATGAATCGAGTGAAGACTTCCTTGATTGTTTGCTTGATGGTTAACTTCATGGTCCACTAGAAGATTTTTCCGAAGATTTCCTTGCTTGCGTACATGATAGATTGCTTGAAGATTTGCATGACGCTTTATTTCGCGGTTTGCTTGATGATTTGTTAGCTGTATTGCTTCAAGGTCTTCTTGACGAACTGTTCGCAGTTTTGCTTTTCTGTTTGTTTTATTCATTTCAGTAGCAGCAGCTTCATCAGACGCCTTTACTTTTACTATTCGACGGTCCATACCCAATCTACAAAGATCGTCATTGTTGAGGCTCACAAACGTGTTTTTTTTCATGTCAAATACCTGACCAATGTTGCCAGAAGAATCAGATAGTGGTTTGATTAAATCTCTGTACTTCCATCCAAAGACGACGGTTTTTCTCGCTATCAATATTGAGTTTTCTTTGAATTCAGTGATCACACCATTGACGAGTTTTCGCAAATCGCATAACCGTGGATAGTTTCCGTATTTCAATTCTCTGATCGCAGGGAACACGTCACCTTCGGAGTTAGGAAATAATTCTTTCAATGTTGTTGACAAACCTGATTCTGTCAGAAAAATACAAGTCAGTGAGTTTTTTTGCTTACATTACAAGGAGGATTAGAACGATAAGATAGGAGAATGCCACACAGCTTTCAAAACCAATTCAAATTATTCTAGCTCATCGATATTTTTGTCGCACCGTTTTGATCCGCGCTAAGATGAATTCCATGTCCGCCAGATGAATTTAGAAACTTGAAACAACTGTTATCATTTTTCAACATTCCGACTATGGTTCACAGACAACCGATAAAAATAGCACATGTGCAGTTGAAATGATTGTCTCACCTATATATTCTGGGGGTCGCTGACTCTTGATCTGGTGTCGAATTTGCTTCAGTAGCTTAGGTGTACGAAAATGATAGCCTTTTTGTCTTTTCTCAAAAACAACAACTAAGGTGAAAATCAATGTAGGATGTTAGCGCTTGATATATAAGACGCGAAATATTTTCTTCATACAATCACCTAAAAGTAGCCAAGTAGGCCAATTCATAAAAATTTTCACGTGTTAGGGCTGATCCCTTACCAGATTTTGATTAGGCGACCTAAAAAATGAATTGGTATGATGGTCTAGATCCGTGGACATGCATTTTTGTGTGTGCCTGTGTAATTGTTTGACCAAGCTTCCAAAATTATCTGGCGGTGAATGAATTCTTCTTTCCCCCATATTATAATGCTACAAAAAAACCTATCTAATTTTTCTTAAGTTTTGGAGGCTGACGCGAAAAAATTTCAATACGGGTTATATTTTCTTCCATAAACTTGATGTTCCAAGCTTTATTATTCTATAAGAAATACTTTTAACACATGGCGTTCATTTCAAATGGTCGAATGTTTTGTTCGTTTTTGAAATGCAGGTTATAAGAATAATTTCACTGTCTTACACAAAATTATCCCGAAAAATATTTCCGCGGAGCAAATACGTCAGTTTTGATCTACTTTGGTAAATTCTCATATATCTACACCAAATGAAGTGTGTTATCGATTTCGCATGTAATCTGAATTTACTGAAATTAAAAAACATGCATGTTCCTCTTATTGTTTTCAGTGAATGTACCCGTAAATAGAGATACGAGCACTCTGTTTGTGACAGTCATTATTAAAACAATTTTTCGCAGGTCTATTGAAACAATATTTAATGGTCATTTGAAATCGATGATTCGGTTCTTTTTTTTAATTTCTTGAATTTCAGAAATTAGGATTGGAATTTCCATTCTTGATACATATCTAGTAAACTGTAGGAGATATAGAAGAATTGTCAATATTTTAGATTTGATATGCAAAGAACATGCCGTTTTCAGGGAAACTAATTTTATAATGCAAATGAAATAAATTTCATTAAGATACTGGATATACGCAATTTCTAAAGTAAAAAGCGATTAGGTCACAACAACCGGAGGCCCTGAAAATTATGGATTATTAGGTTTCCCTTGGCTTCAGCTGGACTCTAAGTCATATCCAATAAAGTTTCGCACGCGTTCAGGAGCAGGTCTTAGAAACCCGTATCAAGCATATCTTGGCAATGTCTTCTCTAGGAGATTATTGGAGACACTATTGTAAAAAATTATAGTGAGAACAATTCTCGTTTTCTACAACAAGAGAATGTATCCTGCAAGTACATACGCATATAGAGCTGAGGGCGCAGATATTCCTAATATAATTTATATAAGATGTTGAAGTACCGAGATTTTGACACGAAAGTTAGCACCTGCTTTTCATGTCTTTCCGAGAAGGAAATTTGTCATTTAGATACGTTAAAGTTTACTCAAAATTATAGATATGATATTAAATTATTATTTATTTACCAATAGAGTTGAGGAGTATAGCCAAAGCAAAAAGCAGAGCACCAGGAACGATACACATTTTATGTTATAAAAAGTACTGATTTACGGAGGATTTCATAAATTGCTTTATTAATAAATATGTACTAGCCGCTATCTCTTATCACCTTCTTAGAAGCTTTGGAAGAAGGTTATGCGGTATTTCACAAATGCGCTATTCCAGAATATGTTCATGTGTATTATCTGTGCTCTCTCCAAGTATATGTTGTAGAACAAGACACGTCATATGAAGAGTGTAGCAACATATATTCACAGTTTAAGCGAATATATTATCAGAACTGATTTTTATTGACGCATCGTTACCTCTGAAAAGGTTTTAATTATTCCAAATATCTACAACAATACTTCAAAAGGTGTAAATTATCACTGGCAAATATTAGTGAAAAATTGCATGTTTACCGAACCAGATCACCATACACGTATTTTTACAGGTTCGCTGTATCCAGGGGCGGCGACTATGCGGAGGCAAGGTTTTTAGCCCCCTATCCTCAATTTCGGGGTGGGCTTTGCCCCTTAATATTTCAATATTTCAGAGAGCAAAATTGAAAGTTGAAAATTCATTGCAATGTTCGATTATAAGTTCCGCAATTTTTGCCCTGCAATGTGTCTAACAAACATTATTACAGGTGAATCTATGATGAATTGTTTCTTGTAATATTTTTCCCACCTCATCTTTAGGCCCTAATGGAGGCTCGTATAGACTTCTTTTTTCCAAATATTGCGTTATTGTTTGTTTTTGTTCAAATTAAAAATCGAGTAATCCTTGCGCCTGAAAATCGGCACCGCCTCGCATGCTGAAAAGTGGTCATTGGCGTGCACTGCCATGCCGGCCTCGAGTATCCTCGACAAATGCAACGGGTAACGTCTATGTTGACCCTTAACCGTTAATACTGAAAATTTCGTAACTGGGCGTATTACCCTGATTCGTATTATTAGAAATTTTAAAATGTACTGTCGGCGCCAGCACTGCGATGGGTAAAATGAATGCGTCAAGACATATTTCGTTTACAATGAAATTCTTGAAAGTTTGTCCAAAAAAGAAAAATCATCAATTGCCAAAAGAGATAATATTCAACAAAAGAGTTGAGTTTCCAGGCCGAAACGACAAACGTTCAGAAAAAAGACGTCCGTCGAAACGAAAAACATGGATTTTTATTAATGAAAAGCAAACAGTTCAATTTTCAACTGAATGGACGAATATGAAAAAGACAGTTGCTTTGGAGTCAAAGAAGGTAATTTTCTGAAAGCCTTTGGATTTTTATTCCATTTTGTAATTAATAGTTGCAGTTTTCACGAAAAATATTGAAGTTGATATTCCATCCGACGCAAGCGCAGTTAAATTCTATTACAAAAGGAACATTTCAAACATAATAATTGACCCCTTCACCAAAAAGAATAATTTTTAACCAAACTTTTGAATAAAAAAAAAACTAATTTTTAAACTAAAATGAACGATTTGTTCGCTGAACATTTGCGTCTTCAACTAGATAAGATTATCCAGCTGAAAAATAAAACCAATCGCAACCATATTGGTAAGGATTTTCTAAGCCGAAAAGGCATATTTTATCGAAAAAATTTATATTCTCGACATAAGTAATAGAATTTTCAACCAAAAAGTACAACTCTCTACCAATCACTAATGGACCAGTTGATATTTCGTATATATATTCTAATATTTTCGTCGGAAATTGAAATATTTTCGATTAAATATGCCTTTTCGGCTTGTAAATTCATAACAATAGTGTTGCGATTTGTTTTACTTTTAGCTGGATAATCTTATCTGGTTGCAAATGCAACTCTTAAGCGAAATGATTGTCCATTTTAGTTTAAAAATTAGTTTTTTTAATTCAAAATTTTGTTAAAAATTATTCTTTTTGATAAAGGGGTCAATTATTATGTTGAAAATGTTCCTTTTCTAATAGAAATCAACTGTGCTTGATTCGATATCAAAACATTTCTTTGTTTGAAATGACGTCAATTATATTTTTCTTAGACGATTCATCTCTCTATAGTTTTTAAACGGATCTTTATTTTAAATTTTGGATGTTGCGTCCATTCAGTTGAAAATTAAACTGTTTGATTTTCAACTGATAAAAATTGATGTTCTTCGTTTCAACGGTCGTCTTTTTTCTGAAACATTCTTCATTTCAGGCTGCAAACTCAACTCATTTGTTCAGGGTTCAGGGTCGACATAGACGTTACCTGTTGCATTTGTCGAGGATACTTATCGAGGAGACTAAAAACTAGAGTTCCAATATTATTGGGATTAGAATAATTATTTTGATTTTAATAATATTAAAATTTTGGCCAGAGAAAAAATACCTATAAAGACGAATTATTGAATCCATATTTATCAAAGCATTATCAGATAAATACGAAACTTAATTGAATCCCATTGCTTTGGCGCAGTTTCCTCATCGTCGATTCTTGTCAGATTTCGCCTTTATCTTTATCAAATTTCCATCGACCTGATATATGTATTTTCTGCTTAGTCATATGATCGTCGTTGTCACTGAATACTACAAAGATTCGCCATGTTTATTCTGTTAATTAAATATGTGGTCTCACATTAAAAAGCCTCCTAAATTTTATGAGGCTTTTCCAACGGATTGTCTCCACAATTAAATGTTACAATTCTAGAAAACATCTTAATGTTTTCCATTTTCATTCTATCATATTCACTTGGATTCTTTGAAAATGGGACGCAGTGTTAGCCGAAACGTTAGTAAGAATAAACAAACATTCAATTATTTATTTTTTTCAACTTGGAGACCGTAAGACCTACATAATATCTCCTCACATATACTTTGACGTTCGAAGAAAAATTTGATTTTGATTCTTATCAAGTTTGTTATTCAATTAGCAAAGCCTTAGAGATACACGAGGAAGCTTATGGACTAAGACGGAGCGTACTGGTGGTACTGATTATTTTCTGCCATAGATGATACTAATTTACTGATAAGCCTGCTGACGATGGAACCAATAAATGTTTCCAGAAAATATTTCCTATAAAATGGTATCAAAATTTCTATCTGACTTGACATCCAAGATTTAGATTTCGATGGACAAGTAGTATTGCCAATTTTACTTCCATTTTAGAATATGCGTATGCACATTCTCAGTTTTGTTTTGCAGTATGTACATTGAAAAAAATTATGATATTTAATTGAAGTATATTACCACATGCTCACAATATTGACAGAGATATAATGAAAACATTTGGTCATTAATTCATCGTTATTTCTACGGAAGATTTAACAGTTGCACTTAGGATTCACTTAGGACTCAAGAATTCGTGTAGAGAGAATGATTTTTCTGAGATGTTCGAATTCCTTAAATGAGTAGATACTAATTTATAATATTGATATCAGTGTATTGTACAGTCTTGGAGTAATTAAAGACAGATTCCTCTCAAAAATAATATGATATACAATGCAGGGATTTGAGATTTAATACGAGGAACAGTTATTTCTTTATTGAAATACAAATACTAATAATACCACCATATGAAACGAATCCTAATTTGGATCACGAACAATAATCTTTGTTGGTTTTACATTTTATTTCTTAGATTGATTGTGACCGTTCCCCCTCGAATAATGATAGAAGGCTGGATCAAAGGCTTGATGGTATGAGACGTAGATTGGTTGATGATCTTCTTGAGCGTTCACTCTATGGTTGGCTTGATGGGTTGCTTCATTTCTTGCCTGCTGGACTGCTTGACGTTGTCTTTGCTTGATTGCTTGAAGTTCTGCTTGCTCGTTTTCTCTGCGAGCAGCAGCAGCCTTATCATTTGCACGAACATAGGATATACGACGATTCAACCCCAATTTTGAAAGTTCATCACGGGTCAGGCTTACAAACATGTTGATACTTGCGTCAAATACACTTGTAGTTCCGCCAAACCAATCGGTTAAAGGTCTAATGATATCTCTCTGCATCCATCCAATTATGATATGTTTTCTTGCTACTAAAACTGAATCTTGATCGAATTCAAGCACCTGCTCATACAAGCTTCTTCGCAGATTTCTTAGCTGTTGGTTATCCTGATATGGAAATGTCACGAGAGGAGGGAAGACTTCACCATTGGAT
>WSXT02157251.1:0-10141 GCA_011762715.2 Neuroterus valhalla | reverse complement strand
ATCAAAAATGAAACATTCTATTATGAAGCAAAGCAATGCGAGATAGGAAGAAATATTGTGGGAAACATTGTTTATCTAAAAAGATCTACGTATTTATCGCTTACTATTTTTTGATGAAAAGTTTAGTTTCAGTTTCCATCTTGTTAACGCATTTGGAAATATTAAAAATGTAATGATACGGATAAACTCGCAGAGACAAGAAGGAATTGTAAGAAGCGAAATTGTTGAATTTAGAAGGTCTACAAATCTTGATTAAATTCACAGGTCTGCGAAGGTTTGTTGTTGGAAAGCGGGAAGTGATTTCCGAATTGATTTTTTGCGTAGAATACGAATCCGTGGTCAGAAGTGTTCCATAACGTCATGATTTTGAGATATTTGGGATTATTCATTCAAAAAATGGGTGTTTGGCTATTTTTGAGGTTATGTACAGGGCGTACAACATTTTTCCGGTCTATTTCACAAAAGGAATCGGTTAGTCAGGCACGTAGTCAGGGGGGAAGGCTCAAGGGGCGCTCCCCCCCCCCCTCCTGAAATTCCGAAACTCCCTCTACGTAACGCTGAATCTCCATATGAGATCCATCACTTCTTGGCGATTCTGTAAGAATGGTTCAAGTTGATTCACATGCGTAGGGAAAAAGTCTTGAAATGGAACTTCAATTTTTTTTAAAAACAATCCTAATTTTTCTATCTTGAGAAGGAAAATCTTTATTAAGCAAAAAAACAATTTTTTTACGAAGATTGCTAATGTGGTAAGTGCAGATTGTAGGATAATTTGGATGTAAATGTAGTTATTTTTTATGCGCGATTTCGTATTAACATTATTGTTGTATCAACCTTTGTAATCATTACAGTTCTGATGAGGTTATGATATACAGCGAAATGCATTAGCAAAATAAGCATTGTTTATTCAAAAATACCAAAAAGCTCAAGACCTTAGGCCACAAGAAATCTAGCTTCAAATTATTTAATTCTTTTAGTTCAGTCCCTCATGTAAACATTTATTTGCTATAATTAATCCATCTACTGGAATTGCGGAAAGATGTTCACGATGGCAAGAAGTATCGTGATATTGTAAATTTATTGTCCAATGAAGACAGACACAGATACTTCACGACAAGTTTCAATACCGATGGAGGTTCTCCCTTCAAATCTGCACCTTCCCAGTTGTATCCAATGTATTTGATGATTGATGAAATACCACCTCAAGATCGATTTAATAATTCGATCCCATGTGCTTTATGGTTTAATAAAAAAAGAAACCTAACATGATGATATTCCCAAAACCTTCTATTAAAAAAATGATTAGCAAAGTAAGCAAAGGGATTGCTTGTACTTTTGGAGGAGAACAGCCACTTATCAAAGGCTGCACATTGATTGGTTGTGTAGATACCGTTGCAAGAGCATCAATTCAAGCTATAAAACAATTCAGTGGAAAATTTGTTTGCAATTAGTGCTTGTATCCAGGTGTGTGGGAAAAGAATATAAGATATACCGTGCACGGCAAAGGTGTTCCCGATGTTATGGAAGAATGAACCCATAAAAGTACAAAAGAGTACATGACACAATCGGTTGAAGATGGTTATTAACCAATTCATGGTATCAAAAGTCCTTCTCCTTTCATTTATTTAAGAGATTTTCATTCGGTAGAAGGGTTTCTGTCTGATTACATGCACTTTTCAGCAGTAGCTATTGTACGAATAACCAACTTTCAAATAAAAAATGAAGATTTAGATATTATTGAACCGCGATTGCTACAAATTGAATGTCCACATCAAATTTCGCGCTTAACAAGACCATTGGATGATTCTAAATTCTGGAAGTGTCTAAATGGGAAAATTGGGCTTTGTACATGAGTAAATCAGTGCTTTCATCTATTTTATCACCAACATTAATTGAGTATTAGACAGTCTTTGTAAGAAATTTGTACATACTGCTGCAGCGAAAAGTTAGTCTTGCGGACATAGATAAGGCAGATGAAATGCTCCTCGAGTTCGTTTTCAGAACACAAGAATACTTTGGAATTACTGTGATGACGTATAATGTACACTCACCTTGCAAAGAGCGTTTCAAATTAGGGACCACTCTGGGCACACAATAAACGTAATAGTAATGAACATAAAAAGTTAAACAAATAGTTGATTACTAACCATGAGAGTGAAAATATGGGCAGGCCCACAACACGAGTAATTGACACCTGAGGCCAAGCCCAGGTGTGCTAAGGGTTTCTCAATCTTTCTCCAATTATAATAAGTATATTATTTACCTGCCTAAGCCGACCAAAATGCGTTTGTCTTACGCACAGTCATTCTCGCAGCCAGCGTTTATGGCCATGGACATATACTCTGACCGCCACGACAATCTGCAACTTTCATCAAGAGAACATCGGACCTGATCAAAGGTATGATGTCGCGCTCACCTAAAGATGCCTCGCAAGAGAGTTCAAAAGAATACCAAGTTTGTAATGGTGACAAAAATTGATCATTGAGTATGTAAACAATAAAATGGAATTTCCCACTTATTTCCTTTCAAAATGTATTCATATCTTCCCTTTTTTCAGTCCATAGAGTATTCCTTGGAGTATTTGCTTGGAAGGGAGGAGGGTACCAAGGAGAGAAAAGTGCCTTTTTTGAGCCAGAGTACATGCTACGGACCTGAAGTCTCTTTGAAAGCGACGCTTGAGATTTTTTCTTTTTTCAAGCAGAACTGTCATTTAGAATACACCATGAACTCTAGGTGACACCAAGATGCTTTAGAGGTATGTACAATAATTATATAATAAAGTTGTAGTTTTTCTTGGCCTTTGGTCTTGTAATTTTGATGAATTTGGTGGAAAATAAGAATTTTTATTTTATTAAAATGTCAATGCATTTCGCCAAAAAATTCTGGCCTCATCAGGAAACCACAATTTCATGCTAAAAATTTAAACATCATTTATAGAATTTTGACTAGCAATAATAATCCTCATAACTTTATTATGAAAAACACTGATAAAAGACTTCAACATCTGGAAAATTTAGAAAATGCACGAAACAACACACAAAATATCGATTTAGATACTGATCACTCCGAAATGATTACTCTACCTTATCAAAAAGATCTTTATCTACCAATGATAAGAATTTGCAAAAAGTTAAATACATCTCTTGTTTTCACGATTAAAAATAAACTGTCCAATATTCTTTCACCAACTAATAAAGATATCGTACCGAAATTGGAAAAAAAACAATCTTATTCATAAAATTAATTGTGAGGACTTTGGGACTGTTTAATGTCTTACATTGGTCAGACTAAACGTTCTCCTAAGACTAGAATCTAGGAACACAAGGCAACTAAAAAATATAGAAAAACTAGTACATTATTATGCGAACATGCTCCTGATTTCAATCACAAATTTTATTGTAGCCCCGAAAATGTCAAAATTCTAGCGTGAGAAAGCAATTATTACAAAAGAAATATTCCAGAAATTATCAATATTGTAAAAAGCGAAGGTACTGTTAATTTTAGATCCGATACTGAAAATCTCAGCGTAATTTACCACGATATTATTGGAACTTTCCAGAAAAATAAGTAAATTATGAGATCTTCCACTTCCTTTAGTTCCTAACCTAAAACTCAAAACAGGAGACTACAAACATGTGGTCTCACAACAAATTTAGTCTAAACTTAGAATAATTTTGCAATAGTACAGTTTTTTTAACTTTTATAAGTTACAAAAAAAGGGATCTTCTTAAAAACCTAACAATTCTCTTCGGTAAAATTCCGAAACAATCATGAATAACAACTTTTTGTAAATTCACATGGATCTCACATCTACTTTCACAAAACACTAAGGAACCAAATAAAAATAAGTAGTAAATTTTTGTAAGTATTCTCACAAACTAATTTATCATCTAATATGATTTTCTGATCTATAACTTAACACTACTTCGCTTTATACTATTTAGGTTAGAAAATTGAGCGCTCCAACGACGCAATGTATATTTCACACACCAATTTAATATGTTGAACAACTTTAATAATAAATTTTATAATTAAAAATGTCACTCATGGTAAGTTTTTACCTTATAATTGTTTTACATCTACTGATAAGCTGCGTAAGATGAATGTGACATATAGTTTCTATATCATGTGTACTTATTACGGTCCTGATGAGGCCAGAATTTTTTGGCGAAATGCATTGACATTCTAATAAAATAAGGATTCTCATTTTTCATCAAATTTATCAAAATTACAAGACCAAAGGCAAAAAAAAAGCTACAACTTTATCTGCACAGAAAGGTTTAAAACACAACCACAATGATTATATAAATAGATTAGGCTTTGGATTCGAATCTTTTATTTCACTCCGATTTTCGTGAATCAGAGCTGAATTCTAGACGGTTGATCATCTTTTTATACATGTGAGAATCCTAATACAACTGTTTAATTTTATTAAATGGTTACCTGCTTGTTATTCCATTAGTTTATTTTCTGGTTTTCAGAGGTTCTTCGATGTGGTTAGAAAAGCCTGCGGATCCAATGACCATCCCGATTCGAGAATCTTTGCCCAAGTGTACCGGCTCTCAAGTGTTTACTCTCTTCTCAAGCCTAGAAGAGGTAGCAATGTTGAAGGTGTCGAAATTCTTATTACCATGTTGAATTAAAAAGACGTTGAAGAGGGGCAAAAGTACGAAGCATTGTGCGATGTTCTTGACAAAGTCGTATCAGAGAATAATCCTGCCATGGAGCAAATTCCTAATGTTCTCAAGAGAGTCAGGGATCATGATCAGCTTATGTGCAGATAACCCGGATTCGGGCAAGGATTTGTTGCTGGCTATGCTGCATTTTGGGCAAAGAAATTGACAGAGTGTGCGGAATGCATAAAAAGTGTGCGAAGGGAGATAAAGTCTGACGATGACGTTAAATACAAGCTGGTGGACAAATACAACCGTGGGAGGTTGCAATAACAGGCTTGTCTGCTTGTCACAGTGGTGATATTTGTATATGCCAGTTCGAAACTGTTTGCAGGAATCTGTATCGATACGCACAATAAGATGAGCATGTTGATTAGATAAAAATCAGAGAACTTTAACAAGATTTATTTATGTTGCATACAATACATTCCACCTGTAAATCATTTTATAACGTTGTACATTAATGTGGAGTAAAAATGATTGAACATTTGTTTCGCTTCATATGTACATACATAGATCCGAACTTGCTCTTTGAGGTAATAAAGTTAAAAAAATTCCGTCATTTATAATTTAGTCAGTACAAGCGTTCAAACATTATCGTTCGGGAGAGCACTCGAGACTTCTCTCTCGACGCGTACACACGCCTACACATGCCGTTACTGTGAGCCATTCCAGCGATCGTGAACGCTGGGCTTCATCATGTTGGTAGAGAGGGGAGAGAGGAAAAGAAATATGCTCAGTCCGAAGACGGCTGAACTGATCGAACTCACGCACATAATAGACCTCTGCAAGCATGTGTGATAGAAAGAGAGAGAATAATCGGAAGAGTCCTATCGGGTCGTCACCACTTCTCCTGCTTCTCCTCTGGAATTGCGTTTGGCCGCTTAGAGGTCTTTCTTCAGATCGCGTCAAATATATTTTTTTGTAAGTATTGCCTAGCAATTTGAAATATTGAAATAATATCGTAATTTTAATATTGTATAATAATATTAAATTATTAATAAAATTGATATAATGTTATCATTGTAACATCGTGAAATAATATTATATCAGAAATTAAAATTTACCTAACATTTATACATTTATGCAACTGAAGAAAATGATAATAATTATAATAACATTATAGGCATATATCAATGTTATGGTAATAATTAATTATTTGCTGAAAAAATATTATATGATTAGATAATGATAATAATGCTTTGGATATATCACTTTACGCTACCTTTGTTAAATTCGAACACTGTGATTCGCTCGCTCACCCCGCCTATGGCCTTGGCGCGCCAATCACGAACGAGGATTATTTTGAATAGTTCGCGCGCTCGCATACCAAGCGGAAATTAGAATTTCTGTAATACCTAAATATCCTTGAACCTAAAAATCTATATATTCATTATTGTTATCTCGGCCAAGTTCAAAATTTCAGAACTAGGAAGGAAAGAAAAACAATGTCCTGATTGGTTTGTGCATCCCATACAGCAGGCATGGCGCACCGATACAATTCAGCTTAGGCTTTGTAAGAGTCGAAGGAAGATGTGTCAACAGAATAAAGAGTTCTTTTTAGTTTGCTATGAAGGAAGTTAAGACGCTGGCGCAGTTTGGGATTGCGATAAGACTGCCAATGTTTTTGGACTTTGTTTTTTTTGCGGACAAGAACGCGAGTGGCGGGTGAAAGTTTGGACTTGCGAGCAGAAGTGTAGTTGGTTGATGGAGCGAGCTAGACAGAGTTTTGGATGTCTATAGTGAAGGCTTCCACAGCTGTATCCAGGTAAGAAGTTGATTGGATTGGGTAGCATTTGAGAGTTGAATTTTCTAGAATAAATTTTTTATGAAGGTAATCCGGGACGAAGTAATCCACCATCGGTATCAGCAGGACGAGAAACTGTTGAAAAGATGGAAGAAGATGCCTGGGCGATTGCGTCGTCGAGAAAACGAAGGAGACAATCGGGTTCGTTTTCTGTGTCATCTGTATCTTCCAATATACCTAGAAGCGTCAAGACGACTGCAAACCTGACTAATAGAAAGCCCTAAACTGATTCCATCGCATTGAACCCTAAATTTACGTAATTCCGCGAAAATGTCTCTCATTAATGTAATAATCGACGAGGCAAATCACCCGTATACAGGCCTTCATAAGGTTCTTAAAGATTCCGCGAAATACAAACCTATTGTTTATAGCATCGGCTCCGATGTATACTCCGTTCGCGTACCTAACACTGATTAGATTATCGCACAATTATGCAACCTTAAAAAGCAAGGTTTCCAATATCACCTTTATAAAAATGTCGAGTCCCCCCAATCAAACTTGTAATAAAGAAAATCCCCGTTTCCTACCCCGAAACTCTAACCTACGATGAACTCGAGGAAGAGGGATTCGCGATAACTGCAGCTAGCCGCATGCGTAACGACAAACAAAAAAGGCCATGCCGATGGTACTTATCACGGTCCTTCATTTCCTAATTCTTCATTTTATAATCACACATCACAGATAGGCCAATTTTTTATACGTATACTTTGTAAGAAAAATAGGCACGAAGAAAAAAAAATATAAATAAAAGCACAAAATAAAAAGACACGGAACAATGTTTCAATTTTAAATACCTCACATTTAGGTAAAACAGAAGTGCACTCCTAGATATAAGAAAAGTCTTAATAAAAGCTTCAAACACCCGACACCCATCAATCACCTGTTCCCAGTCCACCACTTTGGGAAATACCTTTCCCATATTGCATGTGGTCCCTACTCCACCATTTTGGGGAAACCCTCCTTCACTAATTATACATAGCATTATCTTAGGACCAATCACGTGCCCGAACTAATATCAAGGTCCCGTCCCCTCGACCAATCAGGTGCGCGAACTAATGTCTAGGCTACGTCCCTTGAACAATCAGTTGAGCGAACCATTGTTCATCCATTCTACTTATATACTTAGTAAGGACGTCCTCAATAGACAGAATGTACTCATTTCCGGAATGCGTTTCACCCAATGGTTCAACTTTGTACATAGCAATTTTTTCGTTTGGCTCAGTCGGTATTTCTGGAACTACTGCTTCCACTTTGGGTCTTATTCGGGTCGGATTTTTCCTGTTGGCAAATTCTACACCTTTTTGCATAGTCAAATGCATTCTTTTCCATGTCCTCCCAGGAAGATTGCTTACGTAACCTTCAAATTTAAACATCGCGGGCACCCTGCGGGGCCCAGGGATGTCATCCCTTCCTGCCTCCCTCTCAGCGGCCATGAAGCGGCTTTGTGGAAAATCACTCCTTCGCAAATCATTTTGTGACTTTTTTCTATTGCCACAAGCAGATTTGTTCAATTTGCGACGATTTACGTTGTACCCGGAATAATTATATTATGAAGACATTCGACTCTGGAAAGTTCACGCCCGCCTTCAAGGCGTGCGGCGTATAAGCACGGAACGAATGATTTGATAAGCAAGCTTTTATCTACATGCATGTAAGTCGCCGGTATATTGCTCAAAGCCGCTAGCCTGCACGACAAAATTCGTCTCTGAGATGTTCTTACCTACTTCTGGAGGCTTAATCTATTAACGCTATATCATGAATAATGCCTATACTGCATGAATAGATTTTTTGGAGAAAATTGAAGTTTTTGTCGATATGTTGACGTTTGTTCTTGTGAAATTCATATTACTTTGGAAATACTGCAAAAATCGTACACAGGGAAACATAGCGGTATGTTTTCCGAACATTTTGAGACCAAATAAATCGAAATCAGACCAAATTTACTATAAAAAGCGTGACCACAAAGTCAAAAAAACACTATTTTCGGCAAAACGGGTTTGAAGATAGAGTACGAAGTAAAACTTGATTATTGTAACTCTCGCTCTAATCGTTCTAATCTAATCTTCCGGTCGTCTCTGCTGTTCGTAAATTTTTAATGAATGAAAAACTAATAAACTATTCACACACATACAAACACATGTTCACTACATGTCGAGAAACTTTTCGAGTAAGCGAGCTCGCGTTCTCGGAAACGGCCGGAGACGGGGACCTTTCTGTTCCCAGAAACATGGGAAGGGATGTGATTTTTACCGAGGGATGAACCTTCAAACTAAGAAGAGTATCGTCCAATTTGTGCTACTGTTGCAAATATAATATAACCATCACAGCCATCAAAGGAAATACTCATTGTTGTTGTTTTTCTCCTTTTTTGGTTTGCACGATTTTTTTCTGAAAGTATGCAAGCATTAAAATCTACATAAAACTGTTTACCAATCATGAAGCACCATGACTAGAGAAATGCGTATTCCAAATGTGTTGTGCATTTCAGAACCAATTTCGAACTGAGTTTTTATAAGGTTTAAATAAAAAGAAGATGAAACATAAATCACGTGGATAAATGAATATAGAGATGATGTATAATATTTCCGAACTGAAAAATCCCGAATGCAGGAGATACCAAAAATTAATTGTCAAACCAGGAACTTTCCGAGTAATGAGACTCCTCCTTTCTCCAGGACGTGAAATTCAAAATCCTTGAATATAGAAAATCAACAAATTTCCCTATGCTCGCGAATAGTAAATTCCCTGATATTGCTGGAATTTTGAAATATTTATTGTGGAAAGTTCAGACACCCGAAACCCTTTTAGGAAAAATGTTATTCTCAAATACAAATCAGTGGCAATTTTATAAGTTTCCACGTTAGTTAAATAGCAAAATACAGAAAAAAAATCTGCTTGCAGCGCAGGCACATCTTCGTCGCGTGCCGCTCGTTCAATACAAAGAACATTCAAAAAAATTATTTTATTTTCCATTCAAAAAGATGATTTCCAGTAAAAAATGTAATATTTGATGTTGCGACCGAGAAAGATATAAATTTTGAACGAAAATCAGTTGAGTTGAATCAGAAAGACGGAACTGTCAACAAAACTGTTGAAGCTCTATCCAAAAAAGACAATTTTCAACGAAATGTTGAATTTCAGCACAAAAAAAGATTCCTCAGTCACTAAAGAATAAAATCTCCAACGAGATTGTTAAATTTTCTTGCCAACAGAAAATTTTCTGTGCATGACAGAGGTTCTATACAATTCCTGTTTCCAACATCACACAGAAGTGGGGAGGCACCACCATGACTGCTCGTAGAAATAACGTAGGTCACATAACTTTCCTCTTTCCCCAAGCTTTATAAGGGCAGGATGTAACTCCTTTGACTGGTTTAGGAATAATGCCGGTCACATTCCTCCATTTTACCACGAGTCTCGTCGGAACAGGAAGTCATAAGAAGAACATCCTAACCGAAGAACAAAGAGGATGTTGCGAAAACTCGCGGGACATTGAAGATGTAGTTACTATTGACGATGTGACCATGACGCAAGCTAGAAAAAATCATAGAAACTCAAGAAGAAACTTCATTTTTGAGCTATCAAATTTTTAAAATCTTGATTTCATCAGGAATTCGACTAAGTCCGTGGCTGGTGATGAAACGCCGGGTGAAATAACCAG
>WSXT02157240.1:0-10142 GCA_011762715.2 Neuroterus valhalla | reverse complement strand
TTTATAAAATCGGCTGAGAAATGGCGGAGTTATTAAGTGTTAAAATAGGGCCGGTCTAGATGGCGCACCCTGTATATATCCATAAACCCTAAACCTATAAACCCTAAACCTATAAACCCTAAACCTATAAACCCTAAACCCATTACCCTATAAACCCTAAACCCATTAACCCTGAGCCCTAAAGCCCTTAACCCATAGGCCAAAAACCCTAAAACCATAAGCCCTGAATCCATAAACCCATGAGCCCTTAACCCATAAACCCTTAACTTCTAAACCCATGAACCCATAAAACCATAAACCCTTACCCTATAAACCCTAAAACCATAAACTCTTAACCCATAAACCATAAACCCATAACCCCTGAACCCATGTACCCATAAACCTATGGACCCTGAGCCCCTTAAGCCCTCAGCCCCTGAACCCTAAACTGATAAACCAAAAACCCATAGAAACATAAACCCTAAAACCATAAACTCTCAATCCATAAACCCATGAGCCCTTAACCCATAAACCCTGAACCTATAAACCCTAAACCCATAAACTGATAAAACCATAAACCCTAAACCCATAAACCCTAAAACTTTAAACTCTAAACCCATAAACCCATAACCCCTGAACCCATAAACTCTGAACCCATAAGCCCCAAACCCACAAACCCTAAACCCATAAACCCTATATCCTTAAACCCTGAACCCATAAACCTATACACCCTTAACTCATAAACCCTAAATCCATAAACCCAAAATCCATAAACTCTGAATCCATAGACCTCAAACCCATGAACCTTAAATCAATGAAACCTAACCCAATAGCCTATTATACCACTAGGTTTACTATCTGAGGAGTCAAAAGAATCACGTGATGAAGACCGTAAGCATTACAGGAAATTTATCACGCGAATGTGTAGCAGAATCGATACAAATACTGATTTAATCATTAAATTGCTAAATTCTTCAGACACATATATTCCTTGTATGAGATCCAAGATCAAAAATACAATACTTCAAATCGATAAAGCAACAAAAGACATGCTGATCGAATAATAAAACAAAAATAACTCGGAGTTTCAAGACCCTTATTCAAAAGTCTTAGATATAAGAATTGATCAAATAATTACAAGGGAGAAAAAATTAATCAATGGAAAAATCATCAGAAAAAGAGATTCAAGATTGAAAATGTTTCTTTCAAATTTAATTTAAAATACAAGGAACATTGACAGAATAAGTTACCAAATAGTAAAAACAATCTAACTGCTAAGTCCATACATTTTTCGAATGATTTATTAATTCAAATAGAATAATTCAAAATAACTCAAGCAATACGAAGAATACATTTGTTTATATACAATGAGATTTAAAAGTAGTTCTTATTTGAAAGAACAATTTGTAATAAACACAAAATAAATCTAGGAGAAATCATTCGTTCCAACAAATTATTTTCGAAAAAATAATGGCAAGCTTTAATTAGCGCACGGGAAACCCCTTAAGGTAACATATGTTGCATTTTTATTATTATCGATTTCTTTCAGACGTTTAAAGTCTTTTTTAGATTTGATACAGATTATGAAAAATTAATTATTAAGTCATATGATTGTAAAAAATTGTATTTAAAATATATTTTATACTGCTTCGGATATCAATTTTCCAGTAAAATTAGATTTAAGAATTCATTTTGCAAAAAACTTGAAATAAGCAATAATTTATCGAAATAAATTGTTGTAACAAGTTTTGCGCAAAACTAATGGAAACTCAGAATCAGCTATTCCTCAAACTCCTTGAATTCTATATGATTTATCTAGTTCATGACCCGAAATCATATAATCATACCATATTTTGTTCAAAACATTTTTAATCAATTATTTTTGAAAATTCGGCTACGTTAGTCTCTTCAAAATTCAATGAAAAACATTTCTGGCTAATTTTTGTTCGATTTGGTCGAGATTTGCTACCTGTAGGTGGTTTTGAATGAAATTCTCGATATATCCCATCGACATATAAACTTGACCGCTCATCTGGATGCGCAAAGTCGAACGTAGTAGAAAGAAGAGGAGATAGTGCTCTATCCTTTACGCGCAGTGACGGCACTAGCTTTTCGTTGGCCCGTTTCATTATGCGCACTACCCAAAATTAATTTTTTTGGCAAACGATCCCCGAAACTTTCCCATGTAAGTAAAAGAAATTATTTTTTCGGGAAAATATATTCAGCATTGTGTGGGGATGCACGTGTATGCTTGAACTTGTCTTTTTATAGAGGATAATTATTATCATCCTGTTCGTTCATATTCCATTTTTATATTTCCAATGTTCAAAATTACGAAATATTTCATGAAGTATTCAAGATTAAAGTTTCTTATCACATTTGGATCAAAATTTTTTAATAAAACTTGCAAATTTCATCTAATTGTCAAATATTTAATGCATGCTCACCAATAATTCATACAATTTCTCGAATAATTTTTTATGTTAATAATAAATTTTCTAAGTGAAAATACCACGGTATAAAAGCATAGCATAGATTTTTATGCAAAATAAATGCGACAAGCTGAATTTAAAGGATTAAATAAATTCATCAATGTAAACTTTAATACTTATGACCTTAATTTTGTCCAAGTTCTTTATTTCGTAGTTTTATTTTGAAGAGAATATTATTTATTATATTTATCTAAGCACACAGTATTAATTTCAAAATAATCATCGACATATAAATATTATATGTCGATGCTGTAAATAAATGTTTTCCAAGGTTATGACGTCAAGTCAAAAATATAATAATATAATTACCTGTGAAATGAACGTCCATCGCCCACGTTACTTCGCGTTCGACAAACAAAGCACATTAAAACCATTTGAACCGTTATTCGGAACATTTACACTGGAAACTTCAAACGAGCTTGGGCCGTCGAATCCGAGGCTGAGTTCCCATTGCGGGTCCTACTAACTACTCATACAGGCCTGAGCCAAAACCAAGAGCCAATCAGAAAAAGCAAGACGGAGACAACCGCATATGTCCCTTCTTTCCTACACCAAAATAGATACGCAGTTGACATAAGCGGTCCAGTTTATATGTCGATGATATATCCCCAGTGTGCGCCATCGCGGTTGCTATGGTATCGACACATTAGGCTTTAGGTATGGAAAAAACTTCAGTATTCTCAGGAGAAAATATCAGGTTTCTAATACTCAGAAACTCATACGGGATATTAAAAACTTGGATAAAAATATTTTGTATTCTTGGTGGAAAAAAACCTTTTTTCAGTTTGGGTAATGTGATACTATGATATCATTAAATAGTATATATTTTAATTACCTGAGTCGATGAGAATATATTTCTAAGAATGTTTCAAAAACATCGCAAACGGTAAAATTGAAGTATTTCCAATAATATGTCACAGAGCGAAGACACGTTTCAAAAATCGATATCGTATATATTGAAGACTTCAAATACATGATAGTTACATTGTTAACGAAATTTTTTGTAGAAAAGACGCTTCGTGGTTAAGACGGACGAACAGAAACCAAACAGATGATATATAGAAACGTAGTACGTTTTGAATACATGAAGGCAGGTTTTCAAGGAAATCCTTGATCAAGGAGCGCATAGAACTAAATTAAAGATTCGAATTTTATAAATTTCACGTCATAGAAGAAAAAAGATATTATTTTTAATGTTTTGATAAATTTTCTTTATATTAAGAATTTTCGTCTGTAAATTAATTGATAGGTTAAGAAATTCAATTATAAAAATTGACTCAATAATACATCTTTGGTAAGTGTTTTTTTTAGTAGATAAAATTTTTATATTTTTGAACTTAAAATCGAAATAATGATCGGAATTCTAAGAATTTTGTGCTAGACATATATTAAAATTACCAACTCCACAATCTCGCTTATGTTCAGCTATTCTAGTTTTGAATCTCCTGCCAGTTTTTAATGGTACTGTTTTGTCCCTTAACAATCATTTTTATAAAACAAATATCGGGTTGCTCTATGGGAAAAGAGCTCTTCCTACATTAAATTATTTGTTCGAAATTCAGTTTTTTGTTTGTATGAGGTATAAGTATTTTTAGTAACGAAAGGGAGTTAGGCGTGTATTTAGAAATTAATGCGAAATGTGCAAGCAAATGTTCAAATTACGCGCTTTGTGGCTACAGAACCACTCAACTTAGCTGCGCTTGCAGCGACTGTTCCACGACCCCTTCATCCACGACTGAGAATCTAGGAACAATAAAAACGAAAGAAGCTCATATAGGGGTTTCAGGGAATAATAAATTATGCAAACCTAAAAAAATATCCATTTGAAAAATAAGAAATTAGAGGAATATATCAGTCTTATGACATCATTATTCAAAATGATGTAAACTAGATAAAAGACATACGACTTAATTTTTAGGCACGTGTATTTTCCATATAATTGTTACAGTTTCACCTATATAAACCTTTTGCAAAATTTGCATTTTAATAAATAAATGACACCAGATAAGTTTTTAATGCAGTCACTGCCCTCTTTCTTTGATAAATAATATGGTCTAAAGTATTCGTGTTTTTTAAATAAACTGTAATATTGAATTTTTCAAGTGAATTTCTTAATCGTTCTGATAAACCTTGAACTTAAGGTAAAGAAACTTTTAGATCAAATTTGTTATGGTTATCAATCCAATTTTATTCTTATTACTATTATTATAAATTTCATGATTGCATTCAGTAATAATGTTATTAACTGAATCAAGCGGAAAGTTATTATGTGATAAGGTTTCCTCTAGTTGTTCCAAATTTGCTCTTCTGAATTTAATGTCACTTAGTTTCATGCATCTGTCAATTAAACCTTCTATTAAACCTACTTTTCGACAAAAAAAATTGTGTGAGTTTTAATTTAAATATCTTCCAGACCAAGATGGCATTCTGTAACAATTTGTTAATAAATCACCATTTGGACTTCAGAACTCTAAAAATTTTAGCTACTGAAAAAAACACTAACCAATGACGTATTATTGCGTCCATTTTTATAAATATATTTCTTATCATATCAGTTGATTTACAGGCAGAAATTCTTAATTTAAACAAAATTTATCAAAGCATTATAAAATAATATCTTTCTCTTTCTATGATGTAGAATTCATCAAATTTGAATCTTTATTTAGTTCCATGCACTCCTTCATCAATGATTTCCTTGAAAACCTGCCTTCCTGTATTCAAACACATACTGCGTTTCTATATATCAGCTGTTTACTTTCTGTTCGTCCGTCATAACCACGAAATGTCCTTTCGACAAAAAACTTTGTTGACAGTGTAGCTATCATGTATTTGAAGTCTCTAATATATTTTGGGACTTCAATTATCACTCTCTACTATTATCTTTTTAACTTCTGATGACATCGATTTTTGAGATTAAAAATCTTCAGATTGTGATTGTTCAGATTGAATCTCCTCGAAAATGGTGCGCACCATTACTGAAACGTCGGGGATTTGAAGAAGGAATTCTTAGATGAAAATCAAATTTCTGAGTTATAAATGTTTTTTGACTCTGTTTAATTCCTTATTTTATGGTGACCATAAGACGTAATAGATCCACCTACTATTTCAACAAAAATATCAGTCAAAGAAAAGGATTTCGAATTGTTGATCTCTTCAAATAAGTATACTTTAGGTAGTCTATTTTTTATATTATTATTGCGATTAAAACCAAAACTATGCGTCCCATAAAAAATTAATGATAACAAATATGTAGCTCATTTGTAGGTACAGAACTTTTGTTGGTTTTTTTTTTCATAGGCTGCGTAGTTTTTCTAGAAATTGAATTACTTCTTTTTTTTTGTACGACTAATACATAAACTACGTGTCAAATCGGACAATTAATGATAACAGATTCATAGATCTTTTTCGGTACTTTTCCTCGTCAGTCTTCTGCCTTAGACTTTGTCATTTTTTCAAGATTTCATTATTTCATTTTCAAAGTTATTTCTCCTAATTGAAATGAAAACTACATATCATGTCAAGATCGATTTATAAACGCATCTGCAGATATTCTACTGTTGAGGAACTTGTGTCAATCTTTTCCCTTGGTTTTGTCAATTGTCCAAAAATTCAATTCTTTTCGTTGTAAATATAGTTTTTTATGAATGAAGCAAAAAATATTTTCGTCCTATCAAAAAGTAATCCATACTGAATCATCAGATCTTTTTGGTTGCACAATTTTTGTTTTATTATATTTTTCTGATTTTCTGAGGAAATGCCAGTAATTTTAATGATAAACTTGTAGAGGTTTCAAAAAGGAACATTGCCTTAACTGGAACTTTTTTTCATATCTTGCGTTATTTAGCTAAATTCTCATTTTCGTTGATATTTCCGAGTTTCAGCGTGTTATTATTCGGACGATTTTCTTTCTCATCATGGAAAAATTTCAAAGATAAATTGTTCCACTTATTACATACTATAGGAAGCCGTACTTACAATTTTTGAGTTTTGAGAAAATGATAGAAAGAATTTTCAAAATGCTCTAATTTTTTTACTTTCCATTTTAAATAGCTGGCTTAGGAAATTAACCTTCGTTTTCTGATACTCAAAGAGTGTGCCAAAGGCCGATGCAATAGAGGGTTCTCAAAAGGTGATCATTTGACGGAAATAGGGGAGAGCGGGGGGGGGGGGGGAGCACTACATAAATCTTATACCTTCTATGATGAGAATTTGAAAATTGAATCAAAGAAATGTATTCCTATTGATACAGAGTTTGCACAAGGGACCCTGCACACTTTGCATTGATATCCGGCCCCGGTTAAATTGTCTTAAATTGCAATACAATATAGTTATAAGCTTTCGAGGTAGTCGGAGCTCAACGCGAAAGTTTTCACTACTTCCAAATCCAACGTCCCGGTCGAAACTTAAAGATGAGGTACACTTCTTCCTATAAAGTGCAATCAGCACTAAAACTGACAACACTAGAAACACTGGCAAGGCTAGTCCAGCTAATGAGGGTAACGAATTGACGCTGTCCTTTCAAGAATAAGAGTAATAATGGGGCCGACCTAGCGACGTAAATACTAAAATATCTAAGGTAGGAGGCATCACAGTCAATAGATTCAATACTGTAGATCAGTATAATTATTAGAAGAAAACCAGTCCAGCTATTGAAGGCAATGGAAAGGAACTGATCTGGCAATGTGAAGATTTTCCAAAATAATCAAGGCAAAAAACATGCTAGGCTTCCAAAAATTTTGAGTAGTTGAAATAATTGAGAAAAGATTAGAGATCAGTCCAACTGTCAAACCAATTAAGCAAGGCGCTTTGGTAGTTTAGCTGTAGATCAGTCCAACCAACAGAAGTAAGACAAGACTATAGATCAGTCTTATCAATGAAGGCAAGACACTTTATTAGTCTAGCCACTTAAAACTAGACGCTATACTAATCCACGCAAGAAACGTAAGATATGTTGTTAGTTTAGTCAATCAAGAAAAGACATTAACCCAACCAACAAAAGCTAGCAAGACTGTAGATCAGTTCAATCATCAAAGGCAAGACATGTCATTCAACCAGTCAGTTCAGACAATCCTGTTTACGCTAGGCTTTTTATGCGAACAGGCTAAGCAATGCGCCTCAACCTATTAATGTCTGTGACCTGCATCAATAAAATTTTCATTGAAATAATGTCGTGGGATGTCTGATCCACTGTGGCTTATGTCGTATATACTCTGAATACCATAATATGCTCGCGATATCGGCACATGCACCAAGTGCTTTTGCTCCAGTTAGACAGGTACAATAACGCCCTGAGATAAGCTCCATAGGTTTCCTATCTGCCAAGTTATTATTTTCTTGCCTGGTAAAGTCTTCTTCAATATATGCTATCCATACACAGGAAGTCATTTGAGACTCTAGCGTACCATAAACACGTGGCTACTCCTAGTTTCCAAAGATGGGATGCACGCGTTCCCTTCGTAGGTTTTTTAACGTCCAATATGTATTGGTGCTCGGAACTCCTAATACTTTGGGAACGAATCAGTCCCAACGCTAAAGCGGCTGAGTGCTGAGGATGTGCAGCTCCAAAGAGCTTGGGACCGAAGCAGTCCCAAGCTTTTTTTTCTTTGTTTTCTTTGAAGGGCCGAGGACGGAATATCTTCGAAATACACCCTCGGAATGAGAGTAGTGTCGGATTCCCTAGGTGCGCCTACCGACTAAAACCCCTCCTCGACTGGTTACCAACCTAACATGTTTATAAACCAAAAAAGAAAATAAGGACTTCGAAATTGGTGGACCAAGACAGTTATACTGCGAGGACACTCGAGCGTAAAGTGAAACATGAAAAAATAAGAGAGAGAGAGACAGATGGCTCAAGCATTGTTGTAAGAAAAGAAGGCAGGGCCTTCTAAAGCGGTCGGAAGTTTTACTTGCATAACTTGCAAGTGAGTTGATGCGTGGGTTTGGGTGGTTCGCCACTGAGAGACGAAGTTTCGCAGCGTATATTTGAGTGGCATTGGTGATGGATAGAGGGTTGAATTCCTCAAGAATTTTCTGGTTGCAGATAAACCAAGGAATTTTTAAAGCGGAACGGAGAAGGTGTATATAGGTTCCTCAAAGTTTGGAGAGACTATTTGGGTTGCAGAGCCCCAGACAGGAATTGCGTAGTTACAGATGCTCCTAATTTTGGCGTTGAAGGCACGAGTTTTGGTGGCTTGAGAAACTATAGGAATATTGGAGAAGGATTTGAGTAAGGTAAAGGCTCCGTTGGCCTTATGACGAATGGCTTGGATTTCTTTGGACCAAGTGAGTCGTTTGTCTAAAATGACGCTGAGACATTTTGCCGAGAGACTACATTTAATGGGAAAAGAGTCGACAAAAAGTTTAGGAGGATTTCGCCGACGACGTGAGAAAAAGACAGCTTTAGATTTAGATTTGTTTATTTCAAATCTCGATCTGTGGTACCATTCTAGGACGATTGGAATAAATTTGTTTGGACGTGACGCCAATGGCCTTGGATTGATTAAGGAAACCGACATCATCAGCGTATTGAGCCGTGAGAATTTTTTCATCGACAGGAATGTCGTAAAAGAACACGTTAAAAAAGGAAGGAGAGAGTTTGAAGCCCTGGGGGACACCGGAGGGTATAAGTTCGGGATCCGATAAGGATTTCCCAACTCGAGCTCTGAAGCTCCTCTTCGAGAGGAAGGATTCGATTTAGGCGATAAGTAAGTAAGGAAAGTTCAACTTGATGAGTTTATAAATTAGACCGTCATACCAGACTCTGTCAAAAGTTTGCTTACAGTCCAGGAGAAGCATGGATGTGTGCCCGCCTTTGTAAAGGTTTTCAGCAATGTTATCAAAGACACGAAGAAGTTGGTGAGCTGTTTCATGACGTTTGCGAAAACTGTGCTAGAAGTCAGGAAGAAAGTATTGTAATGGAATCAATCGAAGAGAAGTTGAGACGCTGGCGCTGTTTTGGGTTCCGGTAGGACTGCAAATGTTTGCGTGCTTGGTTTTTCTTACGAATAAGAACGCGGGTGGCAGGCAAAAGTTTTTGTTTGCAAGCCGAAGTGCAGTTTGTTGAGGTGGCAAGTTGGACAGAGTTTTGGATGTCTTTCGTCAGGGCTTCAACAGCTGAGTACAAATTGGAAGTAGATTAAATTTGGCAGCATTTGAGAATGGAAGATTCAAGAATGTATTTGAGATAGAGATAATCGATTCTTTATTCCGCGGGAGGTGAGAGATCAGGAGTACCTGAAAACTCCAGGAGTACTCGAATGTGGTCAGAACTAAGTTCTGAAAGAGATCGGGGGTCACTGTCAAAGACTATGTTCTTTGTTAAGAAGCTGCCGAGGATGTCAGGTTGGTGTTTAGAAGAGCTAGGGAAATGGGTGGGTCCTGAGGGAGCCTCAATGGTTCGGTTATGGCGGATCGCAGTTTTGAGGAGAGCATTACATTTTGTGTTATTCTTTAGACAAACCCAGGCCCTGTGTTTGGCGTTAAGATCGCCAGCAACCAGAGTAGGGGTATTAGAGTTGAAGACATCAGGAATTTTCGAAATATCGTTGATACTCGGAGGAGAGTAAAGTGAAAGGATGCGAAGAGGACCTGAGGTGAGGTGAATTTCGACTCCAACTACTTCGCATGAAGAAAAGTTTGTGCTGATGGCCAAGTGTCGGGGAGAGTTTCGAA
>WSXT02157229.1:0-10142 GCA_011762715.2 Neuroterus valhalla | reverse complement strand
AAGGAAGACCCCAGTACTGGTTGAATTCTGAAGTCAGTACAGAACATTGTTATCATTAGGGGTTGTACCAGTATGATAATAGTATTCGTGCCAGTATTTCACCAGTAGCGAGCCAGTACCGAACACCGCCCGTCGGTACTGGCTTGGTACTGCGCCAGTCGTAAATTTCCCCCTGGGTTTTGGAATGGTCCAATTCTTAAAACTTTAAATTGAAAATTTAATGCGCTTCAGATTTGATATGAGAATTCATTCAATTTCATGGATTTTCAATTCAAATCCTTCTATTCTTTGGATTCACAATTTAAGATTCGTTAATTTCACATGTTCATGTGCAGTTTGAGAATATGCAATATCAAAACTTAGAAGCTTTTTGTGAAGCCACGACCAAGCACGCTTATGTCAACACTCAGGACTGTATGAATAATTTCTGAACGGGGATTCTTAGTGCCCTAGGAGTCGCCCTCAGGTGGGATTCGATCAAGTTTGAGCGGTGGTCCTCAGTGTTGGCCGTCAAGGGACGCTCGGGGAGAGATAGAAGCAGCCAAGCGTGAACAAACGTGAAGCCGGCCATAAATCGAGCAGCCATAAATCGCGAGGTGAGCGTAAATAATATTAAAGTTGAGGGCATTGAATAAACGAACTCTGAATCTTTGTGGCGACGCCAATGCACTGCCACAGCAGACAATATGTTTGCGCGGGAGATGGCAGATAAATTTCGATTTTACGCCGGGAATTTCATGATTATGCACAACTACGGCATTTATGAAACATTCGCGCAATAAATAAGCCGTGATTTGGAGGCAAAGTTCAACAACACCATCCGTAAATAATAGTCAATTAAATGTCATATAATTATTTACGTTTTAATGTGTGATTCGCTTTACTCTGAATTAATTAAAATGTGTACACGTTTTTTAATAATTTTCGTCCTTGAGCCCTCCCTGAAACGAATTTTCGGATACAGGCCTGACTACGGCATTTATGGCACATTCGCGGGTCAAACATGAAATTCTATCACTCCTGGCTGTAAGTCACTGACAAAGAATTTCACGATTGATAACGCACAAAGCCGTAAATTGGGGCCGAAGTTCAACAACGCTATCCGAAAATGATAGAGGTTTGACATCTAGAGCGTCGGACATTCACTGTAGCGCCATCAACGACATGCTACCGACCGAAAATTTGTATCACTCGCGTACTCACGTGATACCGCATGATACACGATGATACATGCAACTATTGCCGGCAAAGTAGTAATCGCAATGAATGAATAGTAAAGACAATATAAAATTGGATTATTTCTGCATTAACAAATATTGAAATTGTTTTTCCAGATGATTGAGTAATTGAGTATCCAATGAGAATGATGAAATTCTTACCTATAAAATTTATTTTTTGACATAGAAGATTTCAAATAAAATACTAAAGGATGAGATTTCTATCAAAAGAGATGAACTGAAGGACTAAAACTAAAACGACGAATTTTCAATATAATAGTTGGATTTTCAATCAAAGGGTCGAATTTTCGAAAAAGAAATATTGAACATGAACCAAAACTCTTTACATTTTCAAATGAAAAACCTAAATTTTTAACAAACAAGAAAAGTTTCCTATCATGAAAGAGCAAATTCACCGAAAAAAAATTAATTTCGAAAATTCATTTTTTTGAAACTTCAAAAAATCAATATTTAAATGATAAATCATTAAAATAATAATGAGACCAGTAGACGGGCAAAAATGATAATATTAATATCATGATCAGCGAAATTTATGTAAAAAATGTATTTCGAGAGATCTGCCTGCTTTGCGCGTACATTCTCATCGCGCGCTTCGCCCGCGGCATGCTTCGTTCGCAACTTTCAACGCAACCAAGGGCGCACGTCTTTCGGTCCTCGCACTTCGTGCTCAGTTCTTTTCATTGTGTGAAGCGTCTACAGAGTTGCAAATATTTCAAAACTGCTAATAATCTCTTCTTTTTAGAATATTATTAAATTGGTTCTTATTTTAAAATGATAAAAGTTCAAATAAATATACTTAAGGCTCACGATGAAACAAAAAATATACGTCTTATTGGAAGATAATTTATAAGAAACTTGTAGACCTTCCCAAGATGAACAATTTTTCTATTCAATATTTCTTCTTGCCTCGCATTCTTTAGCTGGGAAATGGAATTTTATATTTTTGTAAGTGCTTTATTGTGATTCAAACGAAAACTATACGTCTGATCGAAAAATAGTCCACAATAAATTTGTAGGTTCTTTTAAGGTGAACAATTTAGGTGTCATTAATTTTTTTCGTATCTCACATAGTTTTGCTGAGAAATAAAATTTTTCATTTTTGGTAACATTTTTCACGATTCAAACAAAAACTATGCATCTTGTGAAAAAAGCTGTTGAATAAAATTAGTAGATCTTATCAAAATAAATCATTTTGGCTTTCAACATTTTTTTGCACCTTACATAGCTTGTCCGGGACTGTGCATTTTTAATCTTTTAGGAAGCTATTTCGATGAATAAAACCAGAACCATTGGTCAAATTTCGTGTTTACACTCAGAAGTTTCTCATTTAAATTCCAGTTTTTCTCTAATGGAGCTAGATTATTTTGTAGAAAATTCAACTAGTTCGTATTTGGGCAGTGATTTAGGAATTTTTAATAGTTTCTCACCATAAAATGGCGGGTGGTTCCTAATATTTAATATTATTTATCCAATATTTGACGAAATTTATGTTTCCGATATTTTTTTGTGTAATTAACAAGCAGATATTATTTTCGTCAATCGATCAAAGAGCAGTTATCTATGTGGATTTTTAATTACAAAGTAGGAAAAACCATTTCAATATTTGTTTATGTAGAAATAATTCAATTTTATACAGTCTTTCCTACTCATTCATTGAGAGCACTACTCTACCGGCAATAGTTACGTGTATCATCGTGTATCATGCGGTATCGTGTGAGTACGCGAGTGATAAAAATTTCGGTCGGTAACATGTCGTTGATGGCACTACAGTGAATTTCTGACGCTTTAGATGTCAAAGTGTTCAATTTTTTAGACTTTAAGAAGATTTTGACTTCGATTTCTTTAATACACATCCAAATTATCCCGGTTACTTAAAAAATGGCAATTCATATAAATGTGAGGAATGAATATTTAAAAGATTGGATATTATCTTACTTTTTTCTCCTTTCTCGTGGTAGCTATTTATTCACACTAACACAAAAATTCATAATGCAAGTTGAGATAATTATTCACATCTTAAGTATGAAATCCACTGTCCTCAAACTTTCCGCATTCTAAAAAAAAATAAAATATGGTTTCCGTGATATCGACAAATAGTAATAATATTAGACTGTATATGAGTATGTTATATGTGTATTTTCTGTGTACATAAGAATGATAGATATGTAAGTGTGTTGGCAAAAAAGTATATCCTGATTTTTGTGACCAATTGACCTTATTGTTATTGAAGCGTATTTTTGGTTGATAATTTATAATAAAAGAATTTACCGATAGTATCAAAAACACGATGACTGGCCTTGACGAGATAGTGCTTGGCCACTAAGTGTGGTGAAATAGAATCAGCAGCCACATTAGGTTATATAGATTACTGATTTTGAAAGCACAGTGATTAGACTATAAATTGTAGAATGATTGGCTTATTGATTGGCTTGGTACCTGCTTCGTAATATATCTTTTCAATTCAATCGCTAATCTTTAAGTACCTTGTGTCACTATGAATTGTGAAATCGGTGTTTACAAATTTATGAGCTGAATTTCTGTCATTGAAGTATTTTGTACGATATAAATTAACTTACAAGGACAAGCTTAGCACCGAAAATCCACAAGATAACGGCAGACTATATACGTCTATTAATTCTAATGGAGTATCATATTTTTCATTTCTTACAGAGTTTACCGAATTCTCTATTACATTATCAAGTATTTCTTCTGCTTGGAAAAAATGAGGGTCATTCATACTCTGCTTTTATCCATTATCCTCAATTTTGTTGGTAAGTTTATTAATTAATTATTATATTTTCAGCATAATAAAAAGGTATTGGTTTTATGCGAAAATCGACTTTGGCGGAATTTATGAAATCTTCACGTTTTGAGACCTCCTCATTCCGAAAAAGTTGTTCTCACGTTGGTGTCTGTATATAAACTCCATAACTTTTGAAAGACTAATCGGATTGGATCGCCCTTTGGCACACATTTTGAGGGACCAAAAAGACAGGTCAAGTTCGTTAACCAGATATTTTGGATGAAGAATCAAAGAGGGGAGCATATTAAGAAATTTTTCGGACTTTTTTTTCAAAGACTCAAAAATTGTAAGTACAGTTTCTTGTAGCACAGAAAAAAAAGAATAATTTATTCCTGTAATTTTTTTTGATAAAAACAGAATTGACAGAGTTATGGTATTCTCCAAATTCAAAAACATATAATAAAATGAGAATTTTCATCCAAATGACGCAAGTTTGGAAAAAAGTCAGGGAGAAAAATGTTTCTTTTCATGAGCCCTATAAGATCGTTAGTACAACTTTTTGAATTTAAAAAAAAAAAAAAAAAAAAAAAAACGAAAATCGCAATTTTAATTGCACAAAAAATAATGAAAAAACATCTGGGGACTCGATTACTTTCGAATGAATAATAATAATATTCGATCGTACTTTAACACACGTTCCCAGGGACGAAAAAGACAGGTCAAGTTCGTTAACCAGCTATTTTGGACGAAAAATTAAAGGGGGAGCATTTTAGAAGACGTAGTAAAAAGTAAAAAGTAGAACAATTTATCCGAATGATTTTTTTTGTTAGAAAAAAAAATTGTCAGAGTTGTGGCATTTTCAAAATTCAGAAATGTAAACGAAATTGAGAATTTTCATCCAAATAACGCAAGATTGAAAAAAAGTCAGAAGGAAAAAAGGTTTCTTCTTGAGAGCCTATAAGATCGTTGATACAACTTTATGAATTTTCTCGAAAAATGAAGAATTCCAATTTTGATCGCACAAAGAATAATGAAAAAATCTGCCCGCTGCGCGGGCACATTCTTATGGCGCACGTCATTCGGATCTCGCGTTTCGCGCTCGATAATGTATTTACCTCGCGCTGCGCGCTCGGCTTCAGAATTGCTTGATTCAGTTTACAGTGCATGTAATGCGTACACAGACTTGCAAATATTCCAAAACTGCTGAAAACCTCTACTTCTATGAAGATTATTGCATTTTTTTTATATTTTTAATGAAATTTTCCAATAATATTAAGTTTACTTACGGCTCTAATGGCCTTGAGGAAGAAATTCTCATTACAACACTCGCCACTGATATTTACATCTCGCATAGTTTGGCTAACAAATTGAATTTTTCATTATTTAAAAGGCGTTATCACGATTAAAACAAAAAATATATACCTTATTGAAAGAAATTTCATGTAAAACTTGTAGAACTTTTCAAGATGAACACTTTTTCTAATAATTTTTTCTTCCTGTCTCTTATAGTTCGGCTAGAAGATGATGGAATTTTTTCTTTTTTAAATGCGTTTTCGCGATTAAAACGAAAACTGTTCGTCTCATCGAAAAATAGTCAACAGTAAATTTGTAGTTTTTCTTGAAGGTAAACAATTTGTTGTAGTTTTCATTTAATTCATACCTCGCATAGTTTCGCTCAAAAATGGAATTTTTCAATTTCGGTAACATTTTTCACGATATTAAACAAAACTACGCATCTTTTGAAAGAAATGGTATGTATAAAATTTATAGGTCTTTCTAAAATGAATAATTTTTTATCTTAACATTTTTTTGCACCTTGCATAGTTTGACCAAAAAATGAAACTTTCTATTTTCCAATCACTTCTTATCTAATATAAGAAACCGTACTTACAATTTCTGAATCTTGGATCCCAAGGAGAAACATTTTTCCTCTTTGACTTTCTTTTCAATCTTGCGTTATTTGACTTTGAATTCTCAATTTTGTTTATATTTTTGAATTTTTAAAATGCCACAACTCCGACAATTTTTTTTTTATCAAAAGAAATCATGAAGATAAAATGTTTCACTTTTTACCTATTATAAGAAACCGTACTTACGATTTCTAAATCTAGGAAAAAAATCAAAGAAAATTTTCAAAATGCTCTCCCTCTTTTATTTTTGATCTAAAATAGCTGGTTGACGAACTCCACTTGTATTTTTGGTCCTTCAAAATAGGTGCCAAAGCACGATCGAATATGATCATTCTTTCGATGGTTATCAAGTTAACAGATTATTTTTCATTATTTTTTGTGCGATCAAAATTGGAATTTTTGATTTTTTGAGAAAATTCAAAAAGTTGTATTCATGTCCTTGTAAGGCTGTCAAAAAGAAACATTTTTTCTCTTTGACTTTATTTTCAGTCTTGCGTTATTTGGCTAAAAATTGTCATTTTGTTTTATATTTTTGAATTTTGAAAAAAACATAACTCTGAAAATTTTGTCTTTATCGGAAAAAATGATTGGGATAAATTGTTTCAGTTTTTAAGTTCTACAAGCAATTCTTCTTACAATTTTTTATTTGCGAAAAAAAGCCCAAACAATGGTCAAAATGCCCCCCTCCCTCTCGCTGGTTTTTCATCCAAAATAGCTGGTTGACGAACTCGTCCTTTCTTTTCCGGTTTCAAAAAAATGTGCCAAAGCACAATCCAATATGATCATTCTTTCGAAAGTTATCGAATATACAGATTACAGACTACAGACTAAAGACAGACAGACACCTTCCTAAGAATCGTTTTTTCTAACTCAGGGGGTCTCAAAACGTGGAGATTTCATTAAATCCGCGAATGTCAATTTTCGCATAAAACCAACACCTTCTCATTTAGAATAAGAATGTAAAAAAATTCCAGTTTGAGAACAAATTGTTCTCCGGAAGACCATCTACAAATTTTGTTTAATTTTTTTTTTCTCACGAGATGCATAGTTTTGGTATTAATCCAAAAAAACAATATATCAAATAAAAGTAAAGTTTCTAGCATAACTTAACGAGATACACAGAAAAGTTTAAAAAGAAAAACTGTTATTTTTATATGGGATATGCGTGGTTTTTGTTTTATTTGTAATTATTTTAATATTAAAAGTAAACTAACTAATTTTTTTCTTACAAAACAAGGTACGAGGTATATAAATTATTATTATATAAATTTGATGCATTAGAGTTAAAGGTAATGTAGAAAATTTCGCGTTTCGGACAGATTTTGATCGATTGCGCAGCACGAGACATGCGATGAGAATGTATTTGTTAGAACCGGATGAACTTTAACAAAAGAAAATTCATAATCATCAAATACAGCAGACGACATTCTACTTTTTAGAGATAGATCAGTTGGTCGTGGGAGCTAAGGCATGCGCTTTGGACCAACGCCAGGTGGTAGTGGGTTCGATTCCCGCCTCGCACTCTGGAAGAGCTTTGGTGCCCACGCGGTAAACACTAGGAATGAGGGAATGTTCAGCTCCGGAAAATCGTGTTACCGCTCTTGAGAAAAAGGTTACTCGAAGTACTTGGGGCTGGTGTTCTTGGTAGTTCGGAACCCACCTCAAGCTGTAGGTCCCCCTTACTTACTACTAAGGTAGTGGTAGAGTGTGTGAAGGAATGGTGGAGAAGTTCGAGTACATTTATTTATTATCGAGCGCGAAGCACGAGACCCGAAAGACGCGCGCACTAGGCGCGCTCAAACTTGGAGCATGATCGCGGAAAAGTTCGAAATTCGATTAAAAATTTTCTATAAATTTCCGGAAATCTATTGAAGTTTCCGGTCATTTATAGTCATTCAACAGGAAAATATAGTAACTTACCATAAATTACCCAAAGTTCAATTAAAAAAATTTCCGGAAATTTGTGGAAATTTTTGATCATATCTGGTAATTTCATGGAAAAATATGATGACTTACCATAAATCACCCAAAATTCAATTCTGAAAAGTTCCATAAGTTTCCGGAAATGCATGGAAATTTTTGGTCGTTTATAGTAATTTTACAGAAAAATGAGATGACTTACCATAAATCACCCAAAATTCAATTTGGAAAATTTCTATAAATTTCCGGAAATTTATGAAAATTTTCAGTCCTTTATAGTAATTTATGGTGACTTACGATAAGTAACACAAAATTGAATTTATAAATTTCCATGAATTCCCGAAAATTTTCGGTTATTCACGGTTATTTTTCAAGTCATGTATGATAACTTTCCATAAATTACCGTGAAATTCTATTATTTGGAACCAAAATTTCCTCAAAACTTTTACGGTGAGTGGGATGATCATCGTAAAATTTTCACTCCCTGGGTAGTGAAAAGTAGAGCTTTAGCTCCGCTTCATAGGCATCGAAAAGGCCTGAAATCATGCATGTGTTTCAAAAATTCATATACCTTCAAAAATCGTAGCGAATTTTCCATGTATAGTTTGAGAGCATTGCACAAACCGACTCTGGATTTTTTGTGGTGACGCCAATGTATTTTCGCAGCAGACCATATGTCTGCGCGGGTGATGGCAGATAAATTCCAATTTCCCACCAGGAATTTGATGATTATGCACAACTACGGCATTCATGAAACATTCGCGAGCGGGTAGCAAATTCGTAAACTCCCAACTATAAGTCCATAAAAAAGAATTTCGCGATTGATAACGAACAAAGCCGTAAATAGGGGCCAAAGTTCAACAACACCATCCCAGCCGTTCATTGCAGCGCCATAAACGACACGTTACCAAACGGGAATTTTCATGACTCACACGATACCGCAAGAAAAACCATAATACATGAAACTATTGCCGGTAAAGTAGTTCTCGCAATGCATAAATAGTGAAGACAATATAAATTGAATTATTTCTGCATAAACGAATATTGCAATTGTTTTTCCAGATAATTTTTTACTACTTTTCATAGTTTATAACAAAAAAGAATAAATTTATAGTTTCTAGTAAACGGAAACTTCCGGGAATTTAGATCTTCAGAAAATATATAAATTCGTTTTTCCATTCAATCATCCTCAAGTTTGCAAAAAAAAAAAAAATATTAACAACTCACCAACTTATAAATGAAGAAATGCAGTACTTCATAAATTTTTCCAATCTTCAATATACATAAAAATTTTCTATAATTTGTTTCCATCAGATTGGCAGAAACTGATTTGCAACTTATCAATTTATGAGGAAAACGAAATTCCCCGAAATATTATCAAGGCGTGTGCCGCGACTCAGGTTTCCAGAGCCGTACCAATACTCATGTTGAATTTTCTTTCTGGGGCGCAAACCACCGAGGGTAAACTCAGGTGATGGCTCGACAACTTTTATCAAAAAATCTCACAGCTTAGAAATATTTTTTACAAAATTATGAATAAATTATCAAAAAAATTACAAAGTTGACCAGATTATTGTAAACTTTGGAGAATAGAAAATCACCTGGAAAAACAATTTCAATATTTATTTATTGTGAGAGTTACTTTATTTATAAATCAGCTGACTCCCGAAATTCTATTTAAAAAATAATGAATAAGTATGCAAACAAATTCTAAACTTGGCCAAATTGCAAATTTATTTATATTGGAGATTGAAAAAATGTATAAAGTATTGAATTTGTTTATTTGTGAATGTATATGTTGCAAATTAGTTTTTGCTAACTAAATGAAAATCAAGTACATACACGAATTTACAAATTCATAAAAATTTAAAACTTCGATCTTGGTTTCCATTTGCAATAAATTATAAAGTTGTTTTTAGTTAGAAACTATGTACAATTGTGAACAATCTTCTGAAAAAACAATTTCATTTTCAATATCGATTGTGACAATTTTTCATAGTTTATAACAAAAAAGAATAAATTTATAGTTTCTAGTAAATGGAAACTTCCGGAAATTTAAAACTTTAGAAAATATATAAATTCGTTTTTCCATTTTATCTTCCTCAAGTTTCCAAACATGAATTATTTACGACTCATAAACCTATAAATAAATAAATTCAGTACTCTAGAAATTTTTCCAATCTTGAATACAAATAAACATGCAATTCGGCCAAGTTCAGAATTGCTGTGCACATTTATTTATAAATTTTGGGAAAATATTTCTGAAAATGGCTGATTTATAAATAAATTAGTTCTCGCAATAAATAAATGGGATAAATAATGTGTTTCTCG
>WSXT02157219.1:0-10142 GCA_011762715.2 Neuroterus valhalla | reverse complement strand
GGTTGTCTGTCTGCGCCCCCGCGGGCGGGTTGATGGCGTGGTGGGGGAGGGGGGGGGCGGGGGGGGGGGGGGGGGGGGGGGGGGGGTGTAAAAAATGTCGAAGTCCCAAGTGCGTCACTGTACAAAGAAGTTAGGGAAGCCCTGTTATAGATAATAAAAATTAGGAACAAGCTCAGAGAAGGGACCATATTTCAAAAACAATGAATACGGCGATACAATATCTGATTATTTTTTCCGTTATTTTAATATAAATAACATAAAATGAAATTTAAACTCAATTGTTGATTCAAACAAGTACTAGAAATTTCATTAGTTTCTTTTTCCGGCTATGTTCATATATTTTATTACTATGTAATCTTATGTTGTTACACAATTATATTTCTTTGAAATTATTTCCTATTCTACTCCTCAAAACAACAGCTCCCAGCTATACCAAAAAAGCCGACTTCATACCACGTGTTTTGAACTGTGATGTTTACCCGTTCTAAATTCGATAAGCTTGAATGCATTTAAATTTTCGCGCGCCAGCCGCGACCTTCGATGAATCGATACATCGATGGGTCGAATAGTTCGAGCACACGCCGCAACACTGCCTCCAGCCAGCTGAGGCAGCCGCTTTCCGTGAGCTCGTATTCAGTACTAATCAGGACACCGCCCGGTAACGTGGCTCTTCGACTCCGACCAGTTAATTCCAATCTAATTACAATCTACAACTACCACTTCAAGTTAATTGTATCCCGAAGGGACATCTATAGTGATTAAATCGATATTCATTCGAAAGAACCTACCAGAATCGAGTTTTTTCCACCTTCACCCCGATTTAATAGTTTCCAGGAGAATTCGACTTATTGGATTCGTTCCTCAACGTAAGTTTTACTTCCCCGGAAATTTGGATCTGTTTTTTCCCTCGGTCCTCTACTTGGAAGATCTGGGATCTTCTTCCTCTCCCTCTCGGTCCTCTGTGAGGAGAATCTGGGATCTAGTTTCTCCACTCTCTCGTTCCTCTGTCAAGAGGATCTGGGAACCCTTTTTCATAATTGATATTATTAGCCAGGTTACCAATGATCGCACGAACACCAGTCAAATCCGCCTCGCGGGACCGTAGCGACGAATTTGACCCAATCACTTTCGGGAGTGCACAACAAAATCCGGTGGCGCTCAACTTAATCTTCGATTCTTCTTCGGAAACATCCGAGCTTTTTCTAGGTTTTCCACCCGAAGAACAGGTCCATTCAGCTGCAACCATGAATCAGCAAGGGACACTCATGGCGGATGCCACCTACAGGTCGGCAGACGGAACCCCAGGGGATAGGGCCAATTTCCTACCAAATTCCTCTAAAGCGAGTACGTTCAGCGTGACACCCCCAGATTTTTTTACTAGTGGGATGTCTGTCGTGTCCTCAAACTATCTGCCGAGTACTACGACCACTGCACCTCTGATGACCCTATCAGGAACTGGAACCTACACCACGTCAATCACATCCAGGAGCCCAATAGTCCACAGTGCACAGGGGTCGACTTTGATTGACACGACGGTTGGTTGCCCCGGACTCCCCCGGAATACAATGTATTCAGCTACCACGGGAGGACTCACGGGTATTCTGCCGGCTTCGCTACGAACTAGTCTGCCAGATGGGTTTTTCCCACCGAACAAACAGCCAGGTTCCGGAAATACGAACCCATCTCCGGAAGATCATTCCAGAAGGTTTTCAGGGTCATCAGGAATGCACACAAGCCTCCAGGGTGGATATCCACCTGATGCTCAGAGGCCTCTAAGCCCGGGAGGCCATATGATCACGCCACCAGCTGCCGTTCCAGTGTCTTCGGTCGGAGCTTATACTGCGAGACCTATGGGTGGAGTACCCGGATTGACACCCGCAGAAGCCCTAGGCACGGCTAGGGAAAGATTTTCCGGTACTTGACCACCCGGATATCCGAGTAACTGTCTGGCTGTCAATCAGGGATCCTATCCGGCGGCCCCTTCTGCCTCCTTTCCGGCAACTTCTTCCACGTTTAATCCAGCCGCTAATCAAGGATTCTACCCTGCTGCTTCTTCTGTATCCTATGCAGCAGTTTCTGTGGCATCCTATCCAGCAGCTTATCAAGGAGCTTACCCGGTCAGCTCTTCTGTAAACTACCCACCGACTTATCGGGGAGCCTACCCAGTGGCTACACCAGCAACCTATCCCGCAGCTTATCAGGGCAGCTATATGACTGCTCTTCCTGCCAACTATTCGGCAGCTTATCAGCAAACATTTCCTGCTGCTAACTCAACGACCTATCGAGTCGCTGCCCCAGCAAACTACCCGTCGGCTTTTGAAGGGGCCTACCCGGTGGTTCCCCCAGCAGCCTATCCAGATGCACATCCGGGAACATATCATCCTCGGAAGTCTACAAAACGATAACCGCAGTCTCATCACTGAGAGGCAGGGCTTTGCAATGGTGAGAGGATTACCGAGGCCTTGATTTTGCCTGGGAACAATTTAAAGACCTCCTCCTCAAGCAGTACGATTCGCTGACTATTCTGGGAGGATTACGAGCTCAACTCTACTCAGTTCGGCAAACTGATAAGGAATCGGTAGGTGTGTTCTTACATCGGAAGAGACTGCTGTATAGAAGGCTGCACCCCCAGGCTTCCGAACAGAGTTTGGTTATAGCTCTGATGGAATTAATTAGCCCAGGAATCCGACAAGGAATCTGCGCCTCCGCTCCCACGAGTTTCGAGGCCCTCTTATCACGGGCCGTCGAGGCTGAACACGATGAGAGGGAGGTAAGCCACACTGCACCTAAAAAAGAGGAAAGAAAACCTCCAACGAGGGTCGATACCCAAGGAAATACCGCCAAGTGTTGGCATTGCCCGGGTAACCATCTCCAAAAGGATTGTGACGTGTACAAAAAGAAAGTGGCCAAACGCACTGCCAGGCGAGACTCTACCTCGGAAAACTGGCGACGGGCGGTGGACAAGCCACTCCCAACCGCCCCCGGCTCTCAGTAGCCAGTCTATCGTAAACATCAGCAGAATATCTTCGATTACCCCGAGTCCGAGGTCACTTGAATGGGAATGACATCATGGGGTTACTGGATACGGCCGCCACGGAAAACTTCATTCATCCGGATAACCTAAGTGAAGATCTAAAAAAAACCATAACCTACTATGTCCAGGAAGTAGACCTAGCCACACCCGGAGCAATCATGATGTCCCAAGGTAAAGTAACCCTTCGAATCAGCTTTGGGGAACATCAGATCAATTTGCCGTGCTTGATCAGCAATGAATTCCGTGAACCGTTAATCCTGGGATTGCCATGGATCTATGACCAGAAAATCTGCATCAACATTTCGGATGGAAGACTCCACGTGGGTAGGGATACTAGATACACCCTTAACCTAACAAACTTGATGCCTGAATGCCAGCAAGCCGAATCCCCAGTGATCCAAGTAGAGAACAAATTCACCTCGGTTTGGAAGGACGAATTCAATGCCTAACTGCGGCGATTCCAAAATACGCTGGATCCTCAAGGACAATTAACCCAAACCCAGTCGGCTCAGCATGAAATACGGCTTACTAGACACCAGCCTTTTCGTCTGCGACCTTATCGATGTTCTGAGGAGAAAAGAGCGGTAATTCTAGAGCAAGTGCAGGAAATGCTCGCGGAAGAAGTCATTGAACCGTGGCAATCGCAGTACAGCTCACCTATTGTACTGGCCAAGAAAAAAGATGGGAAGCCAAGATTTCGTATCGATTATCGAAAATTGAATTCGATGTTTGAAGACGCTACCCATAATCTACCCCGTATTCAAAACTCAATGTTTTGGAGGTAACAGCCCCCAGGATTGTTACACAATTATATTTCTTTGAAATTATTTCCTATTCCACTCCTCAAAACAACAGCTCCCAGCTATACCAAAAAAGCCGACTTCATACCACGTGTTTTGAACTGTGATGTTTACCCGTTCCAAATTTGATAAGCTTGAATGCATTTGAGTTTTCGCGCGCCAGCCGCGACCTTCGATGAATCGATACATCGATGGGTCGAATAGTTCGAGCACACGCCGCAATATTGCCTCCAGCCGGCTGAGGCAGTCGCTTTCCGTGAGCTCGTATTCAGTACTAATCCGCACAATCTACAACTACCACTTCAAGTTAATTGTATCCCGAAGGAACATCTATTGTGATTAAATCGATATTCATTCGGAAGAATCTACCAGAACCGAGTTTTTTCCACCTTTACCCCGACTTAATAGTTTCCAGGAGAATTCGACTTATTGGATTCGTTCCTCAACGTAAGTTTTACTTCCCCGGAAATTTGGATCTGTTTTTTTCTCGGTCCTCTACTTGGAGGATCTGGGACTCTTTTCTTTCCAATCTATTTTTCTTCCTTTTCCGTGTGCTCTACTGATTTCTTTTCTCGTCCTACCTGCTCGGTCCTCTGTTGTGAGGATCTGGGCCTCTTTGTGTAGATTATTCTCTCGGTCCTCTGCTAAGAGGATCTGGGACTTTCTTACTTTCTTCTTGGTCCTCTGTCAAGAGGATCTGGGATCTTTTCCTCGTTTCGCTCTCTTTTATTGGTCCTCTCCCTAGAGGATCCAGGACATTTTTTCCACTATTTTCTCAATCATTTCTCGGTCCTCTGTTCAGAGGATCTGGGACTCTTTTTCTCTCTCTCGGTCCTCTACCTAGAGGATCTGGGACATTTTTTCCCCTATTTTTTCTCGGTCCTCGGTAACGAGGATCTGGGATCTTCCTCTCCCTCTCGGTCCTCTGTGAGGAGGATCTGGAATCTTGTTTCTCCACTCTCTCGGTCCTCTGTCAAGAGGATCTGGGAACCCTTTTTCGTAATTGATAAGGATACATGTATTTTTACTTGTGTCATCTGCCCAGTTGGTAAATTAAAAAATTTCTTAACAATGTCATCCTGTGTAATCTTATGTAATCCTGTGGGATCTTATGTAATCCTGTGTAATCTTGTGTATTCCCATGTATCCCTGTGTAATCCCATGTAATCCTGTAATCTTGTAATCTAGTGTACACAAGAAATCGAAGTGGTTAACCCCTCGGGTTGGATGCACATGTATATGGGACATTCTTTTACAAGGTATTCCAGTGATTACTTCGAACGGAATTTTGAAGTATAAAAGCATAATTCTCAGATAAATCACGAATAAAAATACAGTCATTTTTCATTATTTTACTTTTTATTTCATTTAAAAATTCTCTCTGTTTATTTGCTAAAAATGAATGTAGTAATAGTTTTGTTAAACCAGTACTTAAAGTTTGTAAGAATTCATCGGCAGTAGATATTAGAGTTGGTGATGTAGTTCTTTCGGTTGTAATCCACTGTTTGTACTCAATATTTTTAATTAATTTTTCTTTTAAATTCTGTTCCAATCGATCAATAACATTCTTTACACCCGGACATTGATCACATAATCCTACAAAAGAGTTAGTAGACTTCACATCAAATACCATACGACCTAAACAATCACGATAATTTATTATAGGTCGCATCGAATCATCAGTAATTGATTTTAAATTGGCTCCGTCAATTAATAATTTAACATTTCCATGTATTGCACAGATACAAACTGAGTGAGTACCACTAGATCCTGCTAACACACAGTGTTAAGGTAGTAGAGTAGCAAATTTTGAGAAACTGCATTTCATTTCTGGGTGATCAATTAAACAAATTTTATGTGATTCTTTTAAATTATTCAAAAGAAGACGTTTCTGCATTTGAATTCGTTTTCCATCCACTTTAACAGAGACGTAATCTTTTTGGCCTGGCATTTTTTGAGTATAAGCATCAGACTGTTAAAAGGTAATTATGGTATTAACGACATCTGCTGTTGAAGATGGATGGGTTTTAGAACTTGGATCACCTGAAATCCCTTCCTCTCGAGCAATTTATTTTGCAACACTTATCATGTGATGAGTAGCGGAAGGGAAATAAAGTGATATTTTTTTATCAGACCACTGTCTGAGAATCGTTAGAATTTCAATTTTATACGTGCGGTCTTGCGAGGTATTATAACTTCCTTGCAGAGTTGAATCACTCCCGCTTGACCAATAGTAGTTCTCAAATTTCTCTATGTTCGTGAGTCACGCCTTTTTTGCAGAAGAGGGAGTATCGACAACAAAGAGTTCTGTAGAGAACTAGTAGAGAGAAATAATTTATAACATCCTTTTAATCCTAATAATCCTAGTAAATTAATCTACATTTTCAGTGATAATGCTTTTCTTTTTCTTCCTATTATTCATCTATTTCTTTAATTTTTTATTATAATATTTATTCATATTTGAGAGAAAAACGATATCAAAGAAGAAAATCGGCCGTGCAATGTGATACGCGCGGCGGTGTGAGGTACCGCGCTCGACACCACTAGATACATTAAATTTTTTCATAACGCCTCTATTGAAAACTCGATTTTCAGTGCTCGTAGAGCGTGTTAAAACGCAAAGCTCCAACCCTAGGGTTGAAACTTCCAAAGTTTCAACCCTAGAGTTGAAACTAGTCGACTCTCTCTCTCTCTCTCGCTCTCTCTCTCTCTCTCTCTTAGACCGTCGTTCCGAGAGAGACAGAGCTACTGCGATACGTAGACTCGCTTCCGATCTCGCTTCAACGATTGTCGCCAACTTCAAGTGATACATCGATATACATAACCCTAAAAAACGAAGAACGATATAAAGTGAACCAATCTTGCATCGCGAGTTGTGTGATTTTCTACAGTTTCAACACGCTCTACGAGCACTGACAATCTCGTTTTCAATAGAGTTGTTATGAAAAAGAATATGCATTACTAGGAGTGAAACACAATGACTGCAACTCGTGTGATAGCAGCCCTCGCTTTGCTCGGGCAGCTAACTTCACACTCGTTGCAATCGTTGTGTTTCACACCAAGCAATGCAACATACTATTACGGATAGTGGTAATAAAATCGCCATTTTGAAATAAATCATTTTCGATCGAAAATTTGACGTAGAATATGATAAAAATACTGAAAACTTATTTCATAGGGGTCAAACTAGTTGAAAATCGATTTTAAAATTTCGATTGTTAGTACCAATTTCAATTTGTTGATAATATTTATGGGATAATTTTTTGATTAGAGCTCCTTCTTTTATCTTTCAAATAAAAAAAAGGTCTTAAGCTCAAATAGAACAGGGGTTGTGCATTTTTTAAAAATAGTCTTCTCTCAAATTCTCGATTTTTCAACCCTTCCTATTTCTCAGAAAATTGAAAATTAAAAAAATCCCAAAAAACGTATCTTCTCTTTTAAACAAAGAACCCCTGGTGGGAGGGGGAGTCTGGCCAAATCCCTAGATCGATATAAGATCTGTCCCTTTTCGTAAACGTCGCAAACTTACCTTTGTCATCTAATTCCCTAATGCCCGACAGTAAAACAAAGCCAGAACCGAACGAGTACGGCTTACCCGAAATGGACTCAACTCAGTGGTATTATGATAACAAAGAAAGTACCTGTTCATTTTGTTCCAGCAACATTGCGTCAAGTTTCGGCATAACCCAATCTTCAAAGAGGCAGTAATTATCATTGGGTATTAATAAATTTCCAATACGATTAATGCCCTTTTCGCGAAGATTTTTTCCATCCAAATTGAAATCGCCTAGAAATGTTGGTGCTAGACATTTTATTAAATCTTCTTCGACGCCACCAGCTGTCGCTACAATACAGTCAATCTATAAATAATAATTGGAAGAAAGAATTTATATTTATTTAACTGTACATAATACACCTAGTGATAGAAAACGCCTGCTTCATCCCGTGGTTCATACGATATTTTCTTCAACGCGTGGTTGTAAATGGCAGGTTCGAGTTATGTGAAGCGGACCGGATGTTGCTGTTTGTTGACCAGAGGAAAGAACCTTGGAGAACAATTGAATGTGCTGCCTCTGAAAGATGATCTGGTAGTGTTTATAGCGGTTACTGATAGAATCCCCCCCTCAACTAGTAGCAAGCGTCCAGCCCGCTCCACGCGCTAAGAAAAACCTGCGGTGTCCACGGTTGTGTTAACACAGAGATTATAAGAATGCGATGCGGTCTAACGGATCAAAAACGTTTCGAAGGGTAGCGGAAAAAGTTTTTACACAATATAAAACAATGAGGCTCTTACAGAATACCAATAGTAGGAAGATAAAACTTCTTGTCTTCAAATTTTTCTGCGAAGCAAAAGACTTGCCATAGGGGTTAATGTACTTTACAATGACAACAACTCGAAGACTCAAACAAGAGGATTCTATTTTGGTTTTTGACAATTTAACAGGAGATTCTATTGAAATTCGTTCATGAAGAGACAAACACATCAATGAATATGTAATAATAAATGAATATATATTATTAAAAAAAAAATTGATTTTAACTCTTACACCTTTGCCAGATTCAAAGATACGTCCATATTTACAGACTCTGTAAATATTTCCAATATAAATTGATTGAAAATGCTGATATAATAATTCAGAATTAAAGGAATAGAACTGCTGCCCATGATATGATTTTTAATACAAAAATTTACATGCTTGAAAATATTATGTTGTCCAAACCTGAAATTGCATAATTAATGAGAAAAATTTCCAGGAACTCGAACACTTTTTGCAGTATCACTATTTTATGTATGTATATGGACTAGAAATCACATATGAAAAGAGTTGACTTGGTTTTCGGGAGATTTTTTAACAATGATTCAATTGAAAATGTACTAAAAAAACACGATTGTTTAATAAATATTTAATTTCACGCCAAAGTGTTACTTGGAGTGTTAAGACACTTCAAATATACCAGACAAAATACTGGACACGTCAAGACTAGGCTTATTATGTATAAGTATTAGTGTTAAGTATTCAGTTTCAAGAAAACTAGAAAACTCCTTTAAATGATTTACATTTACATTTACAAGAAAAATTATATCTAATATTCCGCTGATATTGAAACTGATTTATTTTGTTCTAGAATTTATCCATTTTATCACATTCTGACATGTATCAACTTGAAACTCACGCTTGTCGTCAATTTCTCATTTACACGTTCTAGGGGATTTTGATATAAGAACACTACGCCGAATCGAGCCTTCTTTTTGCAAACAATTCTACTGAATTCTGCATATTTAAAAGTCGAGTCGAAGTTGAGGATTATTTTATGTCTAAAGACTATCATACAATGCCAGCACCCTCTTGTTTCAGTCTACGAATCATTTGAGTATCTGTTTTGCAGGTTTAAAGTTTGCCAATATTTCAAGGAATCAGGAAGGATTGCTACAAAATTGCCATCTTAACTCATGAAAGGACACTTGAAAGAATTATCAATGGAAAATTGTGTGCGAAAAACCCAATGGTCAAGTAGAAGGGTCTATCGAACCGTACAAATGTACAGCGTTCTAGCCAATCAATCGTAGCATTAGATAATTAGATCTAACTGTAAAGGAAATGCAAAGCATGAGAAAACTGCATATGTAAGACTATGACCATACGAGTGAAACTTTCTATCTAACTTTTCGCATACTTACACCAGAACCCCGATTGAAGGCCCCCGGTTGATGCCCTTCCGAGAACCTTGTTCATGGATGAGTCGATCTGAGGGAATGAGCAGGAGGCATTTCGAGAGCTGTGATATTGAGCAGGAAAGCACAGACAACGCAAACCGTTCAAACACGCGCGTGCATATTTCTCATTTATCTATAAATACGAGTGGGAACTTCTGTTTCCATAAATTAATCTTCAGGATTGAAAATGTAAGTCCAATCTTAATTTGTACACAATACAATGATTCAATATTATATAATAAAAAATAAAAGCTAAAGCTATCCAAGACCATGCCAGACACGTTCCTCAAATCAGTGTTCCAGTGTACTTTCAAGATTATAGAATGAAGATTATCCATCTGCTGCCAGAAACCAGACCTACACGCGTAGACAGAATTTTAATTATGCAATTGCAATTTCGGCATGAAAGTATTTGCAACCTTGTTCTTCTTCTATATCCGTAATGTAATGTAATATATTTGAATTAAACATAACTGACGGGGCGAATTATCGACGAGTGAGTAAGGGGGGGGGGGGGGGGCAGAATTTTTTTTCCAAAAAAAAAAAAGAAAGCCAAAAGTTAAAAAAATTTTTAAACGGTGAATTTGAAAAA
>WSXT02157208.1:0-10142 GCA_011762715.2 Neuroterus valhalla | reverse complement strand
GTGTCAAAGGCCGATTTGATCCGTCCATTTTTTCGTGAGTTATCGTGTTTACGGACGGACGGATGGACGGACGGACATACAGACCAACAGACAGACACCATCACCAAAACTTGATTTTCGGCCTCAGGGGATCTCGAAACGTAGAGATCCGTTGTAAATTCAAGATGTGAAATTTCAGACGATTCTAATACTTTCTCAATCATAAATGATGAGAATGTAAAAAGGAATTTGCGACATAAGAGTTCATCATTCAACCAAATATTCGGATGCCTGAACGATGAGATAAGTTTTTCACTTCAAAGATCCATTTTCTGCCCAAAAAGACAAGTTATCAACAAAATGCATGGTTTTTCAAACAGATAGTTAAATTTTCATATGAGAAAGATTATCTTCCAACCATATACGGAATAGATAAATTTCTTATTAAAAAGCGAACTCCGAAGAAAAAATGGAGCAAATTTTCGACATAATAGCCAAATCCACTACGAAAGAAAAATTTTAAAAATAAAAAAACCTTCCGGCAAAAAATGTATTTTCATTGGATTCATTGGATTTTCGACCAAAAAATATAAGTTTTTAAGAAAAAAGTTGTATCATTAAGAAATAATTGAATTCTTAACTAAATAATTGATTAATGAAAAATCTTTTTTGTTGCACTGGGTTACACAACATCGTGAGAGAGGTAGCTTTATTTCTTCTCTTCTACCTTTTGTTACTTTGTTAGAGCCTATACTATGCATTTATGTCTTGCAGACATGAACGTACACATTGATTATCGTTGACGTTAATAACTGTGATAAAGAGGGTTCTGACTTCTGACACTAGTGCAGTAACTTGATCGATTGCTTTCTGATTGATCACCTCCTCTCTTAAGCACTCTCAAGTGAATGACAAGATAGTATATATTTTCACTGATTATACATTTTGAAACATGCACAGTCAATTAATATATTTAAAAAATTTTTGACGTTTAATCAATCAAAAGATTGAATGTTAGATTAAAGAACTTTCAAATTAAATATTGAAAATTGTGGTTTAAAATCTTTCAAAATTAATATCAATTAAATTTAAAACAGACTGAATATTTCAATCTCCTTGCAGAGATTGGAATAAACAGTTCTTAAACACAAACAGTTTATTTATCGAAGCAAATATTTAACTGAAATAATTATTCAAAGGAATGAAATTTCAGAAGATTTCAAATTTAAATATATTTTTCCTCTCTGTGAGGATACAAAAAATTTATTCAAACAGAGTTGTGCAATTTAGAAAGAATAAGGTAGTTGAAAATTCATTTTCTTCGTCTCTCAGTCTACAAGTCGCGCATATGAAGAGAAACACTTGTTCAAATAGGAATTTTGTCACGAAAAAGATTCAGTGGTAAAACATGGAATCAAGAAACAAGCAAAAATTCATGGAAAGTTTCTTGCATATTACCTGGAATCAAAAAGAACATTATTTGATAAAAATACTGAGCTATTAGAACAAACTAGAAAAAAGATGATGTTCAAATATTTATTTTCAGCGTAAATAGACCAAGATTGAGAATTCTCATACTGCAAAAACTTCAAAATTAATAATAATAATTGATCAATCAAGAGTGTCTTTCGGTGACCATCGTACTTTCTTCTTAAGGGGCAATCCTGCTCGGGCTCCTTTCTGTTTTTTTTTGGCTCTGAAATTAGCATCGGCTATATTTAAAACACAAAGCCTAATGGAATTAAGAAGCAGATGCTTCCTTCTTTCAAAGATCATAAATTATCAGAAGTTCCAGGTGCTTTGAATATTAATGAATGTAATTTAAAATATCACACTATAATTAAAAACTATACAAATTAGGAATGGTTAATGAAAATTCGCTGAAAAAAAGATTGAATATATTAAAATGGAAGGATTACGAAATTGAATGCTCATAATTGAATACCTTTTAATTTAGAGCGATCGGAAGTAAACAGTTTTGATTAGAAACCTTCAAGGATTGGAATTTGCACGTTTATGGTAAACAAGAAAGCAAAAATGCTCCCAAAAATGTTCCTGACTAAAATCTAACACTCGGATTTAGAAGACTTTTAATAACAAATAACTGCGAAAAAAGTTTCGTCCTCCTACCTGCCGGGGACGGCTGTCATTTTCAACCCCCGAGAATCTCAAAAATCGGAAAAAAATCGAAAAATTTCGACGGTCAATAACCGCAAACAAAGTTTCATCCCCTTAGTCGCCGGGAAAAACAGTCAATTTTTAGGGGTTATAAATGACTGCTTTCCCGGCAGATAGGAAGATGTTACTTTTTTGCAAATACTCACCATGAAAACCTACAGAATCGATGTTTAAGATTTTAGTTAAAGAACTTTGATCAAGTTTTATCATTTTTTTCCGATTTTTCCGATTTTTTAGATTTTTGCGGACTGAAAATGACAGCCTCTCCTGGCAGATAGGAGGATGTCACTTTTTTCAAATATTTACCATTAAAATCTACAAAATCGATGTTTAGGATTTCAGTTAAGGAGCTTCGAACAAGTTTCATAATTTTTTTCCGATTTTTTCGATTTTCGAGATTATTGGGGGCTGAAAATGACAGCCTTCCCCGGCAGATAGGAGGATGAAACTTTTGTTGCAATCATTTACCATCAAAATGTACAAATTCCATGTTTAAGATTTAAGGTAAGGAGGTCTGAACAAGTTTTTGAATTTTTCTTCCGATTTCTTAGATTTATGAGGGTTCAAAATTTGAGATTTTTGAGATTCTTGGGGATTGAAAATGCCAGCCTTTCCCGGTAGATAGGAGGATGTAACTTCTTTTTTTTTCTACCACAAAAATCTACAAAATCCATGCATAAGATTTTGGGTAAGGAGCTTTGAACAAGTTTTGGATTTTTTTCTTCAATTTTTGAGAGTTTTGGGGGTTTAAAAATGACAGCCTTCCTTGGCAGATAGGGGAATGAAACTTTTTTCGCATTTATCTACCATCAGAATTTCCAAATCCATGTTTAAGATTTCAGGTAAGGAGGTCTGAACAAGTTTTAGAATTCTTTTCCAATTTTTTAGATTCTTGGGGGTTAAAAATTACAGCCTTTCCCGGTAGATAGGGGGATGAAACTTTCTTTGCAATTATCTACCATCAAAATTTACAAAATCCATGTTAAAGATTTCAGGTAAGGAGCTTTGAACAAGTTTTAGAATTTTCTTTCCGATTTTTAAGACTTTTGGGGGTTGAAAATTACAGCCTTTCGCGGCAGATAGGAGGATAAAACTTTTTTTTGCAAATACTCACCATCAAAGTTCACAAAATCCATGTTTAAAAATTCAGGTTAGGAGTTCTAAACATGTCTTAGAATTTTTTTACCAAATTTCTATATTTTTGAGGGTTGAAAATGACAGCCTTCCCTGGCAGATAGGGGGATGATACGTTCTCTGCAATTATCCACCATCAGAATTTGAAAAATTCATGTTTAAGATTGCAGGTAAGGTGCATTGAACCAGTTTTATAAATTTTTTCCGCTTATTTAGATTTTCAGGGGTTGAAAATTACAGCCTTTGCCAGCAGATAGGAGAATATAACTTTTTTTGCAAATATTAACCATAAAAATCTAAGAAATCCATACTTAAGATTTTAGTTGAGGAGCTTTGAACAAGTTTCATAATTTTTTCCCCGATTTTCGAGATGGTTGGGGGTTGAAAATTATAGCCTTCCCCGGAAGGTAGGGGGACGAAACTTTTTTTGTAAGGGGCTGTACATAAATTGCGTGACGCGTTTTCCTTTTGTTTACACCGTTGCATCTCTTTTGGCATCCCGGCATTTTTATTTTCGTCTTTATTTAAACAAAAGAAAAGTGCGTCACGTAATTTATGGATGGCCCCTAATTATTAACCATCAAAATTTATAAAATCCATGTTTAAAATTTTAGGTAGGAAGCCTTGAACACGTTTTAGAGTTTTTTTGCCGATTCTTGATAGTTTTGGGGGTTGAAAATGACAGCCTTCCCCGGCAGATCGGAAGATGAAACATTTTTTGCGATTATTTACTATCAAAATTTACAAAATGCATGTTTATTATTCCAGGTTAGGATCTCTAAAAAAATTCTAGAATTTTTTTCCCGTTTTTTGATATTTTCGGGGGTTAAAAATGACAGCCTTCTCCGGCAGACAGGGGGATGGAACATTTTTTGCAATAATTTACGATCAAAATCTACGAAATCCATGTTTAAGATTTCAGGTGAGGAGCTTTGAAGAAGTTTAGAATTTTTTTCAATTTTTGAGATGTTTTGGGGTTGAAAATAACAGCCTCCCCTGGCAGATAGGGGGATGAAACTTTTTCTGCATTATTTTACTATCAGAGTTTACAAAACCCATGTTAAAGATTTAAGGTAAAGCGCTCTAAACAAGTTTTAAATTTTTTTTCGAATTTTGGGATTCTTGCGGGTTGAGAATAACAGCCTCCCCTGGCAGATAGGGAGACGAAACTTTCTTTGCAATTATAGACCATCAGAATTTACAAAATCCATGTTTAAGATTTCAGGTGAGGAGCTCTAAACAAGTTTAAAATTTCTTTTTTCGATTTTTGAGATTCTCGGGGGTTGAAAATGACAGCCTCCTCCGGCAGATAGGGGGATCAAACTTTTTCTGCATTATTTTACTATCAGAATTTAGAAAATCTATTTTTAAGATTTCAGGTGGGGAGCTCTTAACAAGTTTAAACAAATTTTTTTGGATTTTTGAAATTCTTGGTGGTCGAAAATGACAGCCTCTTCCGGCAGATGGGGGGATGAAACTTTCTCTGCAATCATCTGCCATCAGAATTTACATAATTCATGTGGAAGATTTCAGGTAAGGAGCTTTAAACCATTTTTAGAATTTTTTTACCGATTTTTTATATTTTTGGAGATTAAAAATGACAGCCTTCCTCGGCAGATAGGAGGATGAAACTTTTTTTGCACATATTTACCATCGAAATGTACAAAATCCATGTTTAAGATTTCAGGTGAGGAGCTTCGAACATGTTTTAGCATCTTTAATCGATTTATTTCGACTGCTTACCCGGGTAGCTGGGGTGATTAAACTTATTTTGCAGTTATTTGGCATCAATATCTACTAAATACATGCGGTAGATTTTAGGTAAGGACAATTTTTTTTTTTATATAAACGTTGCAAATTCCAGTTTTATTGAATTAGAGACGAAAATTGCACCATTAGAGAGTTGAAAATTGATCGATTTAAATATTTAAGAGATCAAAACGGGAATTCCCATTTTGAAACAATTTAGGCAAGTCTCAATTCAAATCTGTACATATTATAGCTCTAATGTGCTAAAAAATACAGGATTTCTATTATACAAAGTTAGCGATATCGCAAAAGGCTGAAAAATAAAGCAGTCACTTATTAGAATTGACGATTTAACTGATCGAAATTTTAGGTTACGGTATTTTCTAAAGTTGAGTTTGTAAGAAGTTGGTCACTAACCAGAAACCACGAAGGGCCTAATAATCAGTCAAATTCATTGAATTATCAGTTACTTTACTGGTTCAATTCATGCATCAACTTTTTAACGATTTGAATTTGTTTTTTTGTAAATGTCCTTATAGTTTCTTCGGAACGAAGTCTTTTTTATAGTTTTATCTATTGATTATTTACTTTTTTCCACATTTTAGAATTTATGTCTGATGAAAGTTTGTTTCAATTTCGAATAAAAGATTAATAAATTCAGTTGAAAAACCCGGAAGTCCCTGACTTTGGATATCATAAATTAAACAAGCACTTCTATCAATGCAGTATTCAAACTTTAATTAAATAGTCTAATGCTGAAATCTTTGAAAAGTCAATGCAATAGAACTGAAAACGAATGAAATTGAATTTTGACATTTATTTTTGAGCTCCTCTAATATAAAATTAGAATTTACGCTTATTGCTTTTAATGGAACGTATATCAAACTGCAATTTCTGAAATTCTGAAATTGCAAATCTTCGAAATTCAAAATTTTGGCATTGCTGTTATTAAGATATGTAAGGATCTAAAATTTGAAGCTTTCTCAAGATTAAATAATTTCAAAACATGTTGTTCATATTCAATAAAAAATTTTTCCGCATCCCATTTTTCGAGAACTTTATAAATATCAGATTATCACGTTAATAATGTTGCAAGCTAATAAAGTTATCAAAAAAGTACCATTCTCTGTACTTATTCATATAATTAAGTTCCACTGTTTGTTTATGATTATATACCTAAGGACATAAAAACATTATGTATGTAATAACCGCTGTTATAAAAATGAAATAAGTTTTGTACATAATTTTTACGTGCAGGATACCCACCATTTTATTTGCCACTCCCGCTGGATTAATATCGAGAGAAAATCTTCTATTATGAATTCATATAAAATACATCGCAAATAAAGAGTGTTTTTTGCTTATAATTAGGAAATCTGTTTTATCTCGTAACATTTTTTTATTAGTGAAATTCTTCTCATCAAAATCCTTGTTCAAATACGCATTTATGACGCTTGAAAAGAGTGAATATTGATAGCCTGTTTACAAAAAAGTGGAATTCATTCATGGAAAATTTAGTCACAGGAAAAATCAAGAAGAAAATACACATCAGAAATCGAAAACAAAATATTTATAAGCACGTGGTATTATAAAAATTTATTAATACATACGCAAATGAAGGCTAGCATATGTGTGCGAGAAACAAATGCATTTTCGGATTTGTGAATCTTTCAATGTGTGCATTGGAGTGGTCCAAAAATGCATAAGAAAAATTTTTTTTCGAATTTTTACGCAAAACACCCGGAAATTTGTTCGAATCCACAAAAAAATCAACGCATTTTTTTTTGAAAAAAAAAATATTTAGAGGTGGTGCAAGCCCCATGAAGTTTAACACGTATTTCCCATGAGAAAAAAAGACGTTTTTGTAAACTTTATTCAGAATTTTCAATATTAGGTGAATCGAGTTCGAAATTCAACATTTCTCTCCACAATTAGTCACAGAATGCGAATAAAATATTACTTTTCAAATATCACCCACATAAGTCTGTTCTATAGGGTCCCAAACAACCCCCACAAGTGAAAAAATGAGTTCTTCCAGTTTTTGGCGCTAATTATGATTTTTTGTGATTTTTTTAACGCACATTGTCTCAAATACATGAAATACTACTTTATACTGATAATTAGATGTTTATTTACATTCTTTAAACTATTTATTATTGTTGTTAGCAACTTTCTCCTTGAAAAGGGTTAAAAAGGCAAGGTTTTTCCTGAATTTTTCAACTTATTTTCAACGTTTCAATTAAAGCGAGTTAATAATCAATTACAGTCAACAAAAATAATTGTCCAAACATTCTTTTAATGATTATAACATTATTCTTTCAGAATAATGATGAAAGTTGCGGTTTTTTCTAAAATTTTCCATTTTTTGTCTACTTTTTACTTAAAGTAAGTAATTATTTTATTTTATTCAGCAAAAATAATTATTTATTCAAATTGTAAATTTTTATAGTTATCTTCTTCTAGATTAATACTAGATAGTTGCGGGTTTTTATTATCGTTGCTAATAATATTTTCTTTGCCTAATGATAGAAACTCGCGGTTTTTCTGAGATTCTTAACTTTTTGTCCACTTCTCACTTGAAGTTAGTGGATATCTAATTTAATTTAACAAAAATAATGGTTTAAGAAAATTATTATTGTTTATTAGAGAGAATCATATTTTAAATAGTATTGTATTCTTCTAAGTAAATTATTTTCGTTCTTTTCCCAATGCTCAAAAAAATTAATTAAAACAAAGAAGCTGAATTCATTTAGTGAAATTTCAATTTCGAATTTTCTACTAAAATTATGGATTTACACGCAAAAATTGGATTTTTTAAGAAAGCAGTTCTACTTTTAACCAAATAATTGAATTTTCGACCTATAAATATAAATTCCTAATCAAAAATATAGTGGTTGATATTTAAAAAAAAAATTTTATTTTTAATAAAAAACAAACTCATTCAATCAACAATTAAATCGATTCAATCTAATTCATTCTAATTGAATTTCACTAAAATTCCATTCAGTGCAAAGTTTAACATTTCAGAAAAATCCACAACTTCTAGTACTTATCTAAGAGAAAACGGTTATGAATTGTTCTAATAAGCATATTTGTTAACTCGCAATAATTATTACCTCACTAAGTAAAAAGTGGACAAAAAGCTTGAGAGTTTAGAAAAAACCTCAACTTTTCAGCACTAATCCAAAAGGAGGAAGCCATGAACAATAATAATTTGTTTAAATAATTTTTTTTTTAAATTAGATAATTACTCACTTCAAGTGAAAAGTGGGCAAAAAGTTAAAAATTTCAGAAAAAACCGCAACTATTAGCATTAATCTAGAAGAAGATAGCTATAAACATTTACAATTAGTTCAAACAATTATTTTTGCTGAATTGAATAAAATAATTACTTGCATTAAGTGAAAGGTAGACAAAAAGTTGAAAATTTTAGAAAAAACTGCAACTCTTTAGCATTATTCTAAGGGAATATTGTTATAATAATGACGAATTGTTTAAACAATTATTTTTGTTAACTTTAATTGATTATTACTTCGCTTCAACTGAAATGCTGAAAATAAGTTAAAAAATTCTTGAAAAAACCTTGACTTTCTAACCCTTTTCAAGGAGAAAGTTGTTAAAAACAATAATAAAATGTTCAAACAATTTGAATAAACATGTAATTTCAGAATAAAGTAGTATTCCATGTATTTGAAACAATCTGCGTTAAAAAAACCGCGATAAAATCATAATTAGCTAAATGGTGAATTTCTAACTCGATTCACCTAATATTGAGAATTCTGAATAAAATTTACAAAAACTTCTCTTTTTCTTATGGGAGACACGTGTTAAACTTCATCGGGCTTGCGCCACCTCTAAATATTATTTTTTTCAAAAAAAAAAATGCGTTAATTTTTTTGTGGATTCGAATCAATTTCCAGGCGTTTTGCATACAAATTCGAAAAAAATTCTTTGGACCACCCTAGTGTGCATGCATGTATTTATGTGTAATATGTGTTTGTATATTGTATATGTAGCATCGGGCAGTGGGACTTCATGAAAGTTTAAACGACAAAAGTTGAAACTGATTTGACGGCGGAACAAATACGCGATAAAGGCGAGTAGACTATGAAACTTTTAACTGCCGGTTGTTAAAAGTTAAAATGTTAGAAGCATAAAGGTCGAGTCGATCGAAAACTCTTAAAATGAACCCTGCCCGGACGAAGTGTACCATAATAAAATAGAATTGTATCCAGGGTTTTATGTAAATTCAACACTGTACAATTGGGTAAACCTAATTTGCATAAACCTTTTTGTGGAGACATATCGACGTGAACAATTGAACAATGATTTTTCTATGGAAAAATCTTAAATCTTATAAAACGCTATGTTAATCGTCACCCTCTTTGAGATATTATAGCCCAGTCAATAGAGATCGAAAAAGGCTTCTAAATAGAAAAAATTTCGGGGTCCGATTTTTTGACGCAGAAAGTTTTCTTTTAGCGTCAAAATGAAGCTTTCACAGTCTTGCCCTTAAATTTGTGTACGCTAAATCCGCCATCTTGAATTTCTGTTTTTTTTTTTGTTATCTCGCTTAATTTTGACTTAACAGTAAGAATGGTAGAAAATCAAGTTGTAAAGAAATGTATTCCCTACATTTTTCAGTTAAACAATTTTTCGAAATTATTAATATTTATTGCCGATATCGAGCAAGAACTGCGCAAAATTGTGACATGGGCACAGTTTTCTCAATTTTTCGACCATTTTCATAAAAAAAAGTTCCATATTCAAATGTTGAAGTTGTAGAACATTATATTTACAATGAGTTTCGTATCAGAAAGTTTTTTATACGAACCATACATGACGGTCGGAAACGTGCTCAGTACAGCGCAAGGTGGAAAAAGCGACTCAACTCGGGTATCCGTCAAGCGTCTCCTTGAACGCTCTTCCAGCTGCGAGACTCGTAAGGAAATGTCCATAAATTACGTAACGCTGGAATCTCAAAATTTCGCGACTTGTCTGTCTGTGCATAACGCTACCGTAACAATTGAGCTGCCGGATCGAAGAAGGGCACATAAACTCATTTCGCTGGGAGTGGGGAGGCCCGTGAACGTCGCTCAAAC